>JAVTVY010035551.1:0-148766 GCA_036873755.1 Hanleya hanleyi | reverse complement strand
CGATCTTCGGGGGTATGGGCCTTTAAATCTACGAACAGGTAGCCGTACGGACGACTTGTCGCCCCCTGAAACGCCTGCATGAAATGGTCGATGGTCTGAGGATAAATTCGACTACCAAACACACGGATTTGTGCTCTGTCGATGGGATTGGAGAACAAAACAAAGTATTGGCAGTTCAAGGCAATATCTCTGGACGCCTTCCCTTGAGGAAAGAGATTCTGGGTCAAATAGATGACGGACAGATTTCGATGATGAGATCCTTTAGTAAACAAGTCGGCGACGTGTGAATTGTCCTTGGCCGCACTCATCAGATCATCTAGCACTACCACGTTGGTCTGCTCGGGGTCAAAGTAATATGGTTCGTTTATGTCGTGGGGAATACCTGGGACGAAGCTCACATTCTGTAACCTTGTAGTTTCGTAGGCGGGCTGCCATTGGCTATAACACCAAACAACACGTGTCGGAGCTGGGGTTGCCACACCTGCTTCTAAGAACTTCATCACCCAGGACGTCTTTCCACATGCCGTAGGGCCGCTCACCGTCATCGTATAGGGATGCTCTACTGCTCTTGTTGGACCTATAGAGGGACTCGGCGGTGTCTCTTGGTTGTGTTTGCATCGAATGTGCCTGAGCATGCTATCGCGACGAGAGAAGGTTCTCTGACAGAACGTACAAGTACACGACATGTTCATCAGTCGACCAATACAGATGAACTGATGAGGGACACATGTTCATTCCTATATTTACAGACACTACCACCACCACACACACACACCACCACCAACACCACCAACACCAACACCACCAACACCACCACCAACACCACCACCGGGCGTTGACGGGCGTCAACGCCCGGTGGTGGTGGTAGCCCCCGTATGGCAGAGCTCTTGGATCGGAGCTCTCGGAGCTCAAAGCTTGTGGAGATCAAAGCCCGGAAATAACGTCATCGTAGGCATGCGCGTGTACCTATGGTGCACCCTGTACCCTAAATCCCGTAGGGAATAGGGTGCACCAGGGTACGGGTGCACCATAAGTACACGCGCATGCCTACGATGACGTTATTTCCGGGCTTTGATCTCCACAAGCTTTGAGCTCCGAGAGCTCCGATCCAAGAGCTCTGCCATACGGGGGCTACCCCCACCACCGGGCGTTCACGCCCGTCAACGCCCGGTGGTGGTGTTGGTGGTGGTGTTGGTGGTGTTGGTGTTGGTGGTGTTGGTGGTGGTGTGTGTGTGTGGTGATGGTAGTGTCTGTAAATATAGGAATGAACATGTGTCCCTCATCAGTTCATCTGTATTGGTCGACTGATGAACATGTCGTGTACGTGTACGTTCTGTCAGAGAACCTTCTCTCGTCGCGATAGCATGCTCAGGCACATTCGATTCAAACACAACCAAGAGACACCGCCGAGTCCCTCTATAGGTCCAACAAGAGCAGTAGAGCATCCCTATACGATGACGGTGAGCGGCCCTACGGCATGTGGAAAGACGTCCTGGGTGATGAAGTTCTTAGAGGCAGGTGTGGCAACCCCAGCTCCGACACGTGTGACTTGGTGTTATAGCCAATGGCAGCCCACCTACGAAACTACAAGGTTACAGAATGTGAGCTTCGTCCCAGGTATTCCCCACGACATAAACGAACCATATTACTTTGACCCCGAGCAGACCAACGTGGTAGTGCTAGATGATCTGATGAGTGCGGCCAAGGACAATTCACACGTCGCCGACTTGTTTACTAAAGGATCTCATCATCGGAATCTGTCCGTCATCTATTTGACCCAGAATCTCTTTCCTCAAGGGAAGGCGTCCAGAGATATTGCCTTGAACTGCCAATACTTTGTTTTGTTCTCCAATCCCATCGACAGAGCACAAATCCGTGTGTTTGGTAGTCGAATTTATCCTCAGAACATCGACCGTTTCATGCAGGCGTTTCAGGGGGCGACAAGTCGTCCGTACGGCTACCTGTTCGTAGATTTAAAGGCCCATACCCCCGAAGATCGTCGGCTGACGACCCACCTGTTACCCGGCGAGGAATCACCACAACGGCATATACCCCTACACCATCCGCCGAGTCCACTCCTGGCAGAGCAGCAGCAGCAGCAGCCCACTCCCATACAGCGGGTCCGCTTCATACCATCAGTCCCGGAATATCACCCAATCGTGAAGGCCCAACCCGTACCCGTACAAGGGAATGAACATAATGTGAACTCGAGGCTATGGAAGGATTTGTTCAAAGAAAGTATGGACGCCGAGCTGGGCGAGACGTTGAGGGCCACAGAAAACAAGTTTCAACACAAAGGATATTCGAAAAAAGAAGCTGCAATTTTAGCCCATAACAGATTGGCACCCAGACTACGACGGGCTTTACGTCAGCAGTATGTCGACCTCGTGACCCATATGAAATTGTTGGACAAGGACCCAGTCCATATGGAAATCGAAAGAACAGCGTCGATGCTGAAACCTCGGGCATGAACTGGAAAGCGGCGTATGTCAGAGCAATAGGACAAAAGCAACATTTGTTTGAACGCATCATTAAACGCCGTTAAAGCGTTAAGAAAGTGTGTTGAAGCGTTGAGACGAGCGTTAAGGCGTATATATAGGGCGTTAAGGCGTAACAGTGGGCGTTGGTGGGCGTTACTGTCTAAGAAAGCGAGTGTATTCCCAAAACACCCACAGTCGCCGTTCAACCGTCAACATGGCTTATACTTGTTCTGAGTGTGAACGCACGTTCACCAGACATTACGATATGATGCGACACCAGAAAAATATACATGGGACTGAAGACGCCGAGGAGTCCGTTGAGGCAGATGCTGATACAGAGATTGATGAGAGTGCATCGACTGATACCGAATCCAAGATTGCTGACAGTCTATCTACTGATATGGAGAGCTTGACCTCAGATAGTCAGCCCCCATCCCAGGAAAGTGAGGCAGAACCTACCTTCTGGGATCGTATTGTGACAGCAGCTATCAATACTCACGCTGAAGCGATCGAGGACGCGGGACAGGATAACTTACAACAGGCGTACACCGAAATGCGGCCCCGCATCAGAAAAACAGCCATGGCGATCTATGAAGAGTATACCTTACTACCGCTTGAAATGAAAGGGAACCCCACGCACAGATCCATCATGAAGACCAAGCGTCACTTGGAAGAGGATATGGGTTTACCACCCACCGAGGCCCTGGAAAATGCGATAAGAATGCGCAAACAACTGTTTCAGGATATGCTGCCCAACGAATATCCAGGCCTGACCGACGCCGATTAGAACAAACGGCTGAGAGCGAACAGGGCCGAAGATGGAATTTTCTTAAGGACGGATTCTGATTGGACAAGTGCAGCGGAGAATACATCTAACGGGCAAGAACGAATATGGCAGGACCAAATGGCGGTGTCTGATTGGACAAGAGTCTTTCTTGAATTGTAAACATACCCAACGCGGCTCCCCCAGCGTGGGTATGTTATTATGGAGGGGAAAATAAACTATATGAAAAAAACTTGTTGTTGTTGTTGTTGTTCTCTCATGTGTCATCCTTGTTGTTTTCTCTCTCCGGTCTATATCATGGCGTCAAGGCGCTATGCTAGAGCGTTAAGGCGTAACTACGAGCGTTGACGGGCGTCACTGCATTTCCAATAATTAATGACAATTCCATGAAAATCAGAGCTTTTGGGCTAATTCACCAGGGCGTTGAAGCGTTGAGCTTGGCGTTGGCGGGCGTTGCTCACAATTCCCTGTTTGCGCATGCGCAGAATGGTGACAACGGCCGAAACACTAGTCCAGGCGGGTGCCCCCTCATGTGTGCTTCACATTGATACCTCATACGGCTCTATCGGTCCATTAGGGGCTCCTCTAGATCTCAAAACGTCTATTTCCATACCCTTTTCCCACAATTCCCTGTCTGCGCATGCGCAGAATGGTGGCAACGGCCGAGACACTAGGCCAGGCAGATGCCCCTTCACATAAGCTTCACTTTGATACCTCACTCGACTCAATCGACCCATTAGGGGCTTCCCTAGATCCCAAAACGTCTATTTCCATACCCTTGGTCCACCGCGCATGCGCAGAATGGTGACAACGCCCAAGCCACTAGTCCAGGCGGATGCCCCCTCATGTGTCCTTCACATCGACACCTCACTCGACTCAATCGGACCATTACGGGCTTCCCTAGATCCCAAAACGTCTATTTCTATACCCTTTTCCCACAATTCCCTGTCTGCGCATGCGCAGAATGGTGACAACGGCCAAGCACACAGTTCAGTCAGATGCCCCCTCATGTGTGCTTCACATTGATACATCATATGACTCCATCGGACGATGAGTGGCTCCCCTAGATCCTAAAACATCTATTTGCATACCCATTTCCCAAAATTCCCTGTTTGCGCATGAGCAGAATGGAGAAAACGACCGAGCCACTAGTTCAGTCAGATGCCCCCTCATGTGTGCTTCACATGGATACCTCATACAACTCCATCGACCCATTAGGGGCTCCCCTAGACCCTAAAACGTCTATTTCCATACCATTTTCTCACAATTCCCTGTCTGCGCATGCGCAGATTGGTGACAACGCCCGAGCCCCTAGGCCAGTCAGATGCCCCTTCACATGGATACCTCACTCGATACAATCGGCCCATGAGTGGCTTCCCTAGTTCCAAAACGTCTATTTCCATACCCTTGGTCCACCGCGCATGCGCAGAATGCCGCTATTTCAACTCCACATCAGATGCCCCCTCACCTAAGCTTCACAATGATACCTCATACGACCCCATCGGATACCCCATATCCCATACAGGCATTTTCCCGTATAGATTTAATATGCAAATGTTCGAATCAGGGGAGAAAACCATAACTATGACCGAAAATCAGCACCGACCTCGGGAGTTAACTCCCCTTTGGAACTCTTCTGTACTGGAGGTAGTTTGACCAAGTATCCCCTTCAATTGTACCCGGGGGAACTCAAAACTTGGCACACAGCCAAGGCTGATGCAATCCAGAACCACAACGCCACCTACCGCCACCAAGAGTTACCTCCCCCGGCAAAATGAGACCTTTTTTGCTTGCTCTATACTACTAACGACCAATATGACCAGTTCAGCAAAGAAATGCACGACAGTGAACATAGGACAGTACGTTTGCTATTAATACGTAGGTTGAAGGTGCAAAGGTGATTTACTACACCAAACATTTCAATAAAGAAACATTTGAACATTTTTAAAATTAGCATCACCACCATCTACCTTAGTCTTGGCACTCACGTTATCCAATAAATTGCTCAAATGTATTTGAACTTGCAGCTGGTTTTCCCCAGGATTTTTAACCCTTTTTCATTGATCGATGGATTATTCCGTCCCACATACTTGTCTTTATTTGACCCAAACAGCTCGGACTGACATCTTGTAATCATGTACGATATTGCGTATGGTGTTTCTGAGTCGGTAAAGAATATCAAATACAATACATTAGAGGGAGTGGAAATGTGGCGCATTCAAATCCAGACTAAAACGGAAACATACTTTGCTTTAATATGAGATGCTGGCAGAGTCTGGAGGAGTACTCGACAAAGTCCATGGAATGGTATCAACTATTGCTAAGACTACCTCACCACATGCGGATGATTAGGGTTTTATACCAGGGGAATCCGTGTATCCATATATATAGGCCATAACTATCGTGTAATACAACCTCATGGTGTACATATGAATAGCCGCAATCAAAGTATAACTGTGGTACAAATACTCCAGAAAATGACTGACAAAATCATCTGAGTCAAGAAAACTGGTCCGTGGGACGGATTTAACGATAAGAATACCATTATGGTTTAACACAAGGTTATTGTATGGACAACAAATTCTTTCATTGTTCAGGTGCTGGTGTTTCATTTGAGATACTTCCAACAAGATTTTGTAATATTCTGTCTTGCCGGCCACGTTGATATTTGCGTTTTTGCCTGCCTGGAGTCCAGAGTGTCTTTTGAAAATGCTCTTATTGACATGGAAATTATTTATGGACTAATGCTGGCTATTGGAAATAGGAACTATTTCTCCGTCCCTTTCACCTATACACACAACCGCCTACATACCTCATATCTACCTCGCTGCTCCTATAAACTACCTCAAGCCAGTCACCAAGATTTCCCAAGAGCAGAAGGTGTAAGTTTTCCATTGTAGGGGGCCCGAGGGCATGCTCCCGCACTCATGGTTGCATGGTTGCCATCCTAGGATGCAATACGCATTCGGGTGAATTCTGAAGGCTATATCTTACCGGAATTTCGAAGAATCCACTGCATTATGCAGCTAAAACAAAGAGCGACTGGTTTGGACGTCCTAACACCTTCTCACAACCTTCCTACTTTCTTCTTTCCTCCTACTTACCACCTCGCAGCTGCTACAGAAGGGAAGGGAGAGAAGGCCTGCTTCATTTTGATATACACTCTTAAAACGCAAATGTTACATTTAACATTTAGAGGGTTGGAGGAGGGAAAGCAATTTAGAAAGTGTTGTTTCACCGCTTTTAAGTGTTGGACAGCTTAAAATGTTGCATTTAACACTTAAAAGTGGTGATACAACACTTTCTAAATGCTTTCCCTCCTCCAACCCTCTAGATGTTAAATCTAACATTTACGTTTTGAGGTGTTCCGTTACTGCTATCTGTAGTTTCCTTCAAATTCAGTGAGGGTCGATATTTATCCTTCATTGCAGCATTTTATAGCGCCTAACCACAGCGAGAAGATCGTCTATATAGCGTTTGGTGAATGAGAAGGAACGGGGCTTTGTAATGATCGGTTTATGAAAGCGTCTGCATATAGTCGTAAGAGAAGAGTTTTAGGTCAGCTAACATGGGTGCACGATTAGTAGATCTCTGACAATTATTTATGAAACTGATGATAGTCGATATAAGCTCATTGAGAAGCACAATTCGCGTTAACCATCTGGATCAAGGTCTAGCCGCTCGACGCCTTACAGGTAGTGGACTAGAGTGGAGTTAGGTTTTACTAGAATCCACAGTCAGTTACGCAAAACTTGTTTTACAATGAAGCCGACCTGGATGAGTATTATAACCCCCTGAGGAACAAAAGCGAGCCGGCTCAACAAATCGCATGTAATTTCGTTATGTTGATGTGTTTAGTGAGAATACCTTTGAAGTTACTCTCGGCAAGTGTACCATTAGGCTAGATCTCGCCCTTCAGGTTGACGCGATGGTCAACCAGAAGTAGGCAAAATTGATAAATGCAATACTCGCCAGTAAGCTGAGTTGTTATTTAAAACATACAGGGATTTTCGTACTGACCGTTCCACACAAAGATATTCAAAGACGATAGCTGCATAAATTCGTTATTGATCACGACTTAAGTGTCGAATATCTTACCCGGCCCCTTCATATGTCTCGTAACGATGGCTCAAATCCGGAATTTCAAGGCGTACCCAACCCAAAAGAGATTGCCCGAACCTAACCATAACAACGACATCAATTTTTTTTATTTTTTTATTTCATGCATCCGTGCAATTGATGCTAACTGTCATATGACGAATGTCTCGATTATTGACGAAAATTATTGATACTGACGAAATTGTTTTGTGGAGGACGGCGGAATATTGAATGTCCGACCTGAAGTCTAGAACTCATAACCAGTTGGGGCTTGTCCGGTATATCCATCAGATGAGTGACTTGAAATGATGAAGATGACCATCTGATATTCAGTATCAAACGCTGATTCTTAAGTTTCTGGCTATATTTTGACTGCTGATGGAACATAAAATTACCGTGAATGAACGTAATAGCCATCAAACATGAGCCTACACCACCACGATCACACGCAATATTAATTTGAAAAGTTGACGATCAGCTTGATTTGTGCTTCTATCCAACCGGACATGAACCAACCTTAGTGACCTTTCTCATAGTGGAAACAAGGACAAGCAACTACAAATAGATACAATTTATGCTTTAATAGATATAGACAAACAGAAATAGAAGCTGAATGAGAAGCTGAGAAATTCATTTATGTCGCCATGATCAACTCTATAGCTCTTTAGATTCATCCCTCCATTCTAAATAAGTTTAATCACGGAAATGCGTATAAACTTTGGGCGAATGTTTCATGTTCTGCCCTCATGGTATAATATTAAAAAAACTGGGCTGTCAGGCAAATCTTATTAATTATTAAACGTTCTATTCCCTTCCAGGTGACATGAACTCACTGATTATGTTAGGTATATAATGATGGTGGGCAGTTTGTATCGTGTTTTCACGAGAAAGTATCTGTATGATGTTTTCGTCCTCTGATGTATTTCTATATGACGAATTTGGTATGCGAATAAACGCTTCATTTCTGCCATACTTAACAATTGACTGAAAACAATAGTGATACTCGACAACTCATATGAAATACCTAGCTTTTCTACTTACACAGACAGCACACCCTAGTTCTATAAATATATGGCTTTCAAAGCAACCATTATTTGCCCATGGTTTTCGAAATATTTCTATCTAATCAACAGTGAAAAACCAGTTGTGGTTGATGAAGAGAATCGTATGAAACATTATGATGATAATAATACAGTTTGACATCAAGACAGTCGTATGAGTTTGTATATTGAAAGTTATGAATTAAAGCGGAATGGGAAAAGCGCTTTACCTTTATTCAACGTTTAAAAATTAGTAATACTGAGTGCGATCGGCAAGATGGTGAATAACAGTAAACCTATCATCAGATACAGATCAATATGACAAAGATGTTACACTTAAACGATCAAATAACATTGCTCCTCTAACGGATCAATTCGCGTTTTGAGACGTTTTGCATTTCATTCTGAACATCTCGAAACACATCAATTGAGATGAATTTTATGCAGTAGTATATATGGAAGATATTTCCAGATTACCGTCTCCCGCGCGTTTAATTTACGGTCACGATCTATGAATTTACTGTATGCAATAATGGCTGCTCATCAGAGAATAATGAGTGCACTATGCTGCCGAGTATTTGTTATGCTCACCCGATGTCGTCATTACACAAACAAACAGTAATGTGTTACACTCGGGCATAACAGCGATCCTTTGGAATCCTTTGAAAAGTAACAGTATACAGAAATGTCAAGACTTCATTATGGTATCAAATCAAGTCATTCCTAATCTGATAAAGAGACAAAAATCTAAATCGTAATGACTATAAGGAGGTTCAAGAATCGTCTGGTATCAGTACCAGTTGTCTGTTATAATAAGTACACAGACAAGTCTATATGAACACCAATAACTGCACGTTCGTATGAAGGCAATGTGTTCATGAGTACAGTGATTATGATGTAGCACTCATATCTAACGATACGCGTAGGAACACGACATCGGTGTGGGGACACTTGCATTACTACACCATAACCAGTATTGTTCACAGCTCCGTGCGTAGATTGCCTCAGCAGACAATATCCCAAAAATCCATTCCCTGGAACCTCGCTCTTCTGGCGAAAGTTTTTGCACGAAAGATAACTCTTTCATATAGGGCGAGTAAGAAAAGTCGTCTCAACAAAGACCTTTCACGGGAACAGTCATTTGTACCACAAAGTACAGAAGAGTATTAGCGAGGCTTATATTTGATTATGGTTACACTGGAATGAGTGCGCAGAGATCATATGAGAAATACGGAGGATCCTTCGCCAATCCAATTCTGTTTCTTTGGTTAGAATTGTCTATCTCAGACGTTCAGATTACTTGTATCATCACTCTGAGGACTACTACATATACCTCTGGATGCAGGGAAAATTTTAATCGCTGCTGCTCCGGATTCTTTTGGGCCAGACATCACCGTGATTAAGGACTCGAGCTCCGAGATCGGAGCCTTCTGTACAGGGAAGTCCGCTTTGTTCATCAGGTAGAATCCGAAGGAGCGAATCTTATCTCCGTCCGAATCCACACAGCATCCAGCCATCCACATGAATGATGGCACATTGACGTTATTCCCTATCACTACCTGAGGGTCGTGGGACGCCACTGCACCACTCACAAGGTACAGCGAGGCCTTAACTCTCTCAGGTTGTTGACAGTATACACCTGTGTGATCCCGTTCCACGGTAATACCACAGTGTTTGACGGCATATTCCTTAACAACTGTCATGGCCGCCATCCAAGCGTAGTGCTGAGTCAGGTGCATGGGTACACTGTTGGTCAAAGCAAAGGTAGCCACCTTGGAAGAGGGGTGACAGCCAGCGAGCTCCGGAACGATTAACGGTCCCACACGATAGCCGGAGAGTTTGTAGTCATCGTATAACGCTTGGTTACGTCCCAGTTTACAGAGATTTTCTCTGAGTTTTTCAGAAAGTTCGTACTGAGAAGTGAGTCCTTTCTCTGGGTTGGAGAAGAGCCAGGATATGAACCGTCCCTCGTTAACTAACCCTGAAATGATACATATGAATGCACAGAACTAGAAGCCAAATACTGTTAATTAGGACAATTCGAATTGATACTATCCACACAAACGTCACGGTAGCCTATAGTCTGCAGCTCTAACGGATTCCGCTTTACAGAGAGATTTTTCAGTCCGTATCGCATTACACACCCGCATGTTGTGTTTTTTATTTTGCAATGTAAGGTCCGAAATATTCCGCTAGAAATGACACTTCTCAGAATATAAATACTTCCTTCTAGTATATACCACAAGATATTCAGGTGTAGAAAGTATCATGACTGCTTCCCAAAGGAAATCGCCGTCAGCATGTGTGCGTCGAGTTTTATCCTATACATTTCCACCAAACCTATAGTTACCGTAAGGCAAATATATTCTATACGAAAGAAAACCGCAATTTGATCGTCAATAATTTCATGAAGGCCAAATCAAACAATTCTAAGTAAGGCATTGCCTCGATAACATAACGAGAAGCTTTGTTTCGATGATTAACCAAGCGCATTTTCAGCAGATGAAAAGTTTTAAATTAAAGATGGCATCCATAAAATTGCTACCTCTGTTTAGCTTCAACTTATAAATGTTAATTTTTCATGTGTGTCAGTTCTGAAGAATAAACATAACGCCCCGCTATCCTCTAAGTAGATTTGACAAAGCTTCTATACGGTACCTCGTTCGAGCAAGTAAGGAACAACGGGCCAGCCGCTGTCACTCAGGCGTTCCACCTTCGCCATGGAGAAGACAGGAATTCGTCTACTGGTATCATACAGGGTTGAGAAATGGTTCTTCTCTTCTCCAAACATTGTCCCAAAACTGCTTTTATCGGAAAACTTTTGACAAATCACATTACGGGATTTAACTGCGTCTTCGAATACGGTAGGAGAAAGGCCACCATATACAAACTGTGTCCAGCATGTGTCCACTCTATCGTCTGGCTTAGACTTGTCCTCATTTGCTTCATATTCACATTGGGATTTGCTGTGACAAAAGTAGTGCAAGGCCATTTCACAAAATCCATGCGCGGGGTAGAATGGGATGAACTGATTGCGTTTGTGACACCAGTTTTTCACATTCCCTTCTTGCATCAGTTTCATAAAGCTCCATCGAAAACGTTTGTATTTCGAGGTTTTCACACTGAACAGAGAAAACCAACAGTCTTCTGCAAAAAAAAAAAAGACGAGGGAAGTGATAAAGCTTGCAATGGAATCGAAAGTCGGTTAACCGAGTGTGGATGAACAAGCGGATAAGCACGGTCATTGTTGCAAAATGAGGGTTTCCGAGTTGGTTCTAATTCTTTTTTAACTTTCTTGCAAACATGCTAAACTAATAAAAACATGCCATTCATTCTATGCCATTTAACCACATTAAACATTTTCTAACAGTTTTTATGAACATAGATTTTTAAAATATTATGGACATGCATGCATATTTATTATGCTTACCATAGCTATTGTTTCCCATGTATACTTCGTCTGAAAAACAAAGAATTGTTGGAATTCTGTAAATGAAAGACACTTTCCACAAGTATTACTGTGAAACAATGCCAGAGTCACTAATGGATTTTACAGGAGCCACAGTGCATCAGTTTAAGGAATATCTCCCAGTTTGGAATCACCCGAGTGGTCAATTCAAATTTTCAAAAACAAATCTGATATTTTCATTGGTTTGTGAAGAATACTGGGAGGACATTTAGCCAATCAGAGTTTCTGAGGTGGTACACTGATTCACAATTCTTGTTCTAGTATTCATTTCGATGTTACAATCAATAGATGTAGAACAATGTTATTTGGGTCGTATTTATAGAATATTTATTTATTATACATTTGTTTGTCGGTCAATAGCTCGTTCAGAGCTAATGTTTTCTGGTTTGTATATTATACCGACGCTAAATAAAGTTTCTTACTCTTACTCTTACTCTTAGCACCAGGAGCCTTAAACTTACTTGAATCTGGTAAATCATGTCCATCGACGCCTTTACACTTGTATCTGTGTTGGTACCCGAGAGAATCGTCGCCAGATCGGCAAACATCGGTTCTTTCCGTCTGACACAATCTGGTTTGGATATCTGGACCGGAGCAGTGTGATCGGCCGTCTGCTCGAGCTTTGTTGGAACGACAATGGCGGAAGCGGATATCCTTGTTGCCAGACTTGATCCATAACGACCAATCACTCCAATCAGGTTCTGGAGATATCAGATGATAAATGATGGTTGGGGCATGTGGGAACATATATATGTTTTCAGGATTACCGATACACGGTAGTGTATATCTTGAGTACTTACTACGTTGTTTCAAGATAAGTGATAACAAGAACATATTTTAGTGACAAAACTTTTATTAATTTACTCTTAAAGTCTTTTAAACTGGCGAAGTCTTTGTTATTATTTATCACGTAAGGAAGATTTTTTGAACTGAAGGACAGTTTTGATAAGATGCACATGTATGAGAGCGACCAGGTTAACAAACTGGACAGTTTACCAGTTTAATTATAACAGGACTGTATTCTATCAATAATACTATAACTACATTTGGAGGATCAAATGACTACAGAAACGTGCGATGATCCGTGTTAAAATCGTTTTACACATACCGTCAGTCTCCACTCCACACGATGGCACTATTTGGTCCACAGATAATTCCTTGCCTGAAATTATGTTTTGTTTTTTATTTACATTTATTGCCACAAACAGATGCCAACAGAGATGATACAGTGAAACAGATACAGATGATACTTGCCTGAAATTATAATGCAGTGGACGCAGTGAACTAATTTCGGTACATTCACATACATAGTAGTAGTAGGTAGACAGTATTTCGACTCACGTTTTCCAGGGAGGTAACTCTTGGTTCCCCTTTTTCTGCCAGGGGGCGCTCTTGTAGGTATGACGTCATTTCCGGTCTGGGTGAATGGAGCGTGACCTGGGAACATGATAGGATATGTACTGACCTGTCTGTGGGGTTTTTCCACAATGTCGTTCACCTCCGTGTCTTTTCGGGTACGTCCGTTGTAGGGTTTACACTTCCGAGTCTCTTCGGACACCTCCCGAAGATACAAGTGGGGTTTTTCCCACAATATCGTTCACTTCCGAGTCTCTTCGGTCACTTCCCACGAAAAGACACGGAGGTTCATGTTTAGACATGTTAGGGTTTTGCCCATCACGTGCGGTATGACGTCACTTCCGGTCTGGGTGAATGGGGCATGTGAACCTGATAGGACATGTACTGACCTGTCTGTGGGGTTTTTCCCTACAATATCGTTCACCTTCGTGTTTTTTCGGTGAGGTGCGAAGGGTATTTTCTTTTCGGTGAGATGGGAACATGATAGGCCATGTACTGTCTGTGGGGTTTTTCCCGCCAGAATTTCGCTGTCGTCTGCTTGGGGTTGTCACGTGCCGAACACCTGGCTCCCCGAATTGCAACATTGTTGCACGTTCGCTACAATGTTGCGGTGAACACCTGGTCTGTCGTCTGCGTGAGTGAGTTCACGTGCCGAGCACCTGGCTCCCCGAATTGCAACATTGTTGCACGTTCGCTACAATGTTGCGAAGATGTCACGGAGATCACCGAAGAGACACGGAGGTGCCCGAAGATGTCACGGAGATCCCGAAGATGGCGAGAGGGGTCCCTAGTGTACCGATTGGGTCGTATGAGGTATCAATGTGAAGCATTCGTGAAGGGGCATCTGATGGGGTGGGTGTGGAGTTGAAATATCGTCATTCTGCGCATGCGCGGTAGACCAAGGGTATGGAAATAGACGTTTTGGGGTCTAGGTGGGTCACTAGTGGTCCGATGGAGTCGAGTGAGGTATCAATGTGAAGCATATGTGAGGGGGCATCCGATGGGGTGGGTGTGGGGTTGGAATATGGTCATTCTGCTCATGCGCGGTAGACCAAGGGTATGGAATAGACGTTTTGGGATCTAGGGGAGCCCCTAATGGTCCGATGGAGTCGTATGAGGTATCAATGTGAAGCATTCGTGAAGGAGCATCCGATGGGGTGCGTGTGGGGTTGGAATGTCGTCATTCTGCGCATGCGCAGTAGACAAAGGGTATGAAAATAGACGTTTTGGGATCGAGGGGGGTCCCTAATGGGCCGATGGAGTTGTATGAGGTATCAATGTGAAGCCTATGTGAGGGGGCATCCGCCTGGACTAGTGTCTCGGTCGTTGTCCACATTCTGCGCATGCGCAGACAGGGAATTGTGGGAAAAGGGTATGGAAATAGACGTTTTGGGATCTAGGTGAGCCACTAATGAGCCGATGGAGTTGAGTGAGGTATCAATGTGAAGCCTATGTGAGGGGCATCCGATTGGACTAGTGTCTCGGCCGTTGTCAATATTCTGCGCATGCGCAGACAGGGAATTCTGGGAAAAGGGTGTGGAAATAGACGTTTTAGGGTTTAGGTGAGCCCCTAATGATCCTATGGTGTCGTGTGAGGTATCAGTGTAAAGCTGTCGTCAGGGAGCATCCGCCTGGCTAGTGTGTCGTTCGTTGTCAATAGTCTGCGCATGCGCAGTCTGGCCGTAGTATAGAAATAGACGTGTTGGGGTTTAGGTGGGCCACTATTGGGCCGATTGGATCGAGTGAGGTATCAATGTAAAGCATACGTGAGGGAGTATCCAACGGGCTGGGTGTGACGTGGAACTGACGTCATTGTGCGCATGCGCAGTAGAGAAAGTGTATGGAAATAGACATTTTTGGCGCCGACATGGGTCACTATGGGTCCGATGGAGTCGTATGAGGTCTTATGTTGAAGCTCTCGTGAAGCAGCATCCGACTGGACTGATGGTTCGTCCGTGTTCAATGGTCTGCGCATGCGCAGTCTGGTCGTAGTATAGAAAGCAGGTATGTTGGGGGATGCGTGGGGGTGTGTTTGACCCACCACTATGGGTTCATGGTTGTGGTTGGGTGGTGGTGTGGGTTGTTCGCACAGACGTTACTTCCGGGTTTCACTAAAACTACCTTCGAACACAGAAGAGTTCCAATGTTCCCCTTAGACGTAGGGTCCGGATGTTCACCATCCGGGTTTTCCCCGGCCCGGCCCGGCCCGGCCCCGCCCTGCTCCGGTCGCAGCGCGCGCGCGCGCGCGGGTTATCCGGCCGCACGCCTGCGCGGGTGAATTTCGGATTATCCTAGGCCACTGATGGGCTACTTTCTCCACGGTGTTCGAAGCCAGTTTCACCGAATCCCCACATGTCTGTTATAGCCTTGATGCATTCTGCTTATATAGAAAACACACAAGACAGGGTTTTTTGGGTGAGATCTGATTTTTTTTATTCAACAACAACAACGTGAGAACAACCACGTGAAAACTGAAGCCCAGAACAGGGGCCTTGTACATTGAAAGAACTGAAGCCCAGAACAGGGGGCTTGTAAACTTAAGCCCAGAACAGGGGGCTTGTACATTGAAAGAACTTAAGCCCAGAACGGGGCTTGTACATTGAAATGATGGACGGCCCAGTCATATACGAGTACATCGCGGTCCTCGGCCTTGGGGTACTCGTCAAACATCTGTACGATGGTAGATAAGGTTCTGCCCCGGCATCGATGGTACAGGTAAAACAAGCAATATGGTCCGCACACGCTACTGGTCAGGCTTTGCAACGTTTGACTGTTCCAACACCACGTCTCTGTGCCTTGATCCATGAAGTCTGTTAAATCGGGATGGAGGGGTGGCAGGCCGTACGGGTCAAAGTATTCGCCCTGCGCTTCTGTCAAGTACACGGCCACCCAATGTTCACCGGGCCGATCCATCGGGTCCGTGTTGAGAACGTATGCAGCAGGATACATACGGTCTAATGGGAACACATCTCGGGCGAACACCCGTTGAAAGACCATACGTGTCCTGGGTCATTCTCCAGCACGGTGGTTATCTGGTCTGTATCCATGTTAGGTGGAGAAGTCACACAGGACGTTGCGCGCCTTGTCCACTTGAATGATGTTGTCAAACTCGGCGTAGCAGATCACATTGACGGTGGTCCCGAGGGCTCGTGCAAAGTGGATTTCCAACCGTAAATTGCCTTGCTTGGCGAGGGCCAGCTGATGGTCGTTCTCTAAGGTGGGGGTCAGATCGAAACAGAACAACGTGTATCCGTTCGCGTAGTTCTCCCGACTGATCATATTCCCTTCGTCCTGGTTGATTTGACCGGTGGCTGTAAACAGGCTCTGATAGGCTCGAATGAAATTCCTGCGCCCAAAGTTCGGTGTTAAGGCCGTGGCTGGGACCTGTTGTCCATCCACATGCAGGGCCACAAAATTGATGCCGAAATGCTTAAAGTCAAACGGATTCTCTGGGTAGGCTCCGCTGAAACTGGTATTTTCCACACAGGCCAGGATCAATCGCTTGGGTAGTTCCCCCAGGAACAGGTTTTCTTTGTTGGCGCCCATATTTCCAGCAGGCACAGAGAACACTTTGGTTTGCACACGTCGGATAGGGTACTGGGCTGGTTTTGTTTCCAAGGCTGTCATGTGTCCCAATTGAACGGCTGGATTCGGTTTCACTTTTCGGACATACAGGACTGCGTCTTGGATGACAATCTTATAGTCAGCTGCATGCCCGTCTAAGTTAGTGGCCATCAAGGCGAAGGTCGGAGGCGCCCGTATCAGTCGGATTTTGATGGGGATCTTGTTCAAGAGGTACCGGTCTTGCATGAAAATGTCTGCGTGTAGTCGACCCATGAGATCCACCGAGGCGCCGTTCGCAGTGAAAGCCTTCCGTTTGTTATATCCTTCATTGTCCACCGTGTCCATGTGCTCGGCTGTGTCCTGGTAGAATAAAGCGGCTGTCAGTTGAGATTTTTTAGCCTCTCGTCCATGCGACAACAGCTTCTCGATGTAGGCTCGATAGGGGTACGTGTTGGTCGAGTCACTGATGAGTTTGTCGCTGAGAAAAATATCCACCTGTTGAAACATCGAGTGCAGCCACAGATTCGTCGGGCCCACCGTTGCAGCTTGGATGATTCTGGAGCCATCCCCATTGACGACCTTGGCATTCACATACAAGTACGTATGGGCTAAATCCACATAGGCCGTATCCGCATTACTGATGGTGAAGTCGATGGGCCCTGTTTCGTTGATGCTGGAGAGCGGGAGATGCTCCACCCATATTCCTTGTTCGGCACTGGTCTGTGTGGGCGGCACGGTCCACAAATCAAATTCACTGTTGGGGCAGGACTCTGCGTGGATCAAGGACATGGTTAAGAAAAGATATCCTGGGTCTTCGATGTGCGTCGTCGCTGGGTCGGTCGTCGACTGGTGCGTGGTCTCTGTGGTGCAGGTCTTTTATTCCCTACGGTGCGTTGTGCTTTGGCGACCAAGACGCCTCCCGCTTCTTTGGCCCGCCGTTTCAAGGCTTCTTTGGATGCCGTACCCCCCAAGACATCACCGGCCACTTGTAGTCCACTGCGTACCGCTTGTTTGCCGATCGCTTTCACCCCACGCGTCACCAAGGGCAGGAACGTTTTGACGATGCTCCCGAGTATGTTCCCCAGCCCATGTCCTCGTTGCATGCGTGCACCACTAAAGACGGGAAGGCCACCCCCGGCCTGTTGGGCATAATAGTCCATACAGCTGCGTGCATCGCACTCGTAAGGGACCTTCATTATACAAAATGGGGAGCACGTGCTTGTCGAAAATGAAGTGTCAGCACCACTTTTCCTCGTTCGAATGCCACCGGTCGTCCCGTGTCATCTCTTATATCCACCGTGATAGTGTTGATGTCGTTTTGTCGTACGGGTAGGTAGAGCATGTGAGTGAAACTGTGGGTGACTTGATCTCCATACGTCTTTTTAATGGGCACCACCCGTAACAGAGGTGTGTTGATATCACCCACGATGTGGTTGTCGACTACGTCCGAGTAGACGTAGAGTCCGTACATACCCGACTTCATATCCATCGGGGTCTGGCCATGGTCCTCGGATGGACCCGTGTAGGTCGCGTGAGCGAGACCCAGCATTTGCTGTAGCATAGGACTCAGTACGACACTCACGTTGGCGGTGAGGAGGATCTGTGCCTTGCCGTTGTGTGCGTTGTAATCGAAGTCCACGTGATTCTTGAAGGGAAAGGATTTGATGGGTTTTGAAACATTCGTGACCTCCCGTAGAGCCTTATAATGCAACAGTCTTGTCAGTCCCTGCATGAAATCCTTGGGGGTATCGTATTGGCCTTCGGGGAGGGAGAGTCGGGTGTTTTTGCCTTCGTAGGTCACCTCGTACCACACTTCATTGGCTCGCACGTTGTACCACGAGTAAGGGTATTGGATATCCACGAGGCCACATTCCCATCGTCCAGGTAAATGCAACGGTTGCGGTAACTGTGTGACGTACTTGGCCAAGGTGTTGTCAGGAAACACATCCAGCGAACTGTTACTGGGTAGGGTGAGGTAAAACATGGCGACTGAGCTGTCCTGCTGCTGCTGTTGGTTTTAATAGGTTTTCCAGGCCTTGGGCGGTTGTGTCCGGCGTCGTGTTCGTAGGGTCTTGGTAGCGGCCCAGGCGTGGGAAGAAGGGTCCACGGTGTACGTAGATGGCATTGTCTATGTGGATGAGGTGTCCGTCGAGCTCGCCGCTCAACACCGTTTAAATTTGGTCCAGCCGTCACGGTGTAGCGTAACCGTATTCGATACGGTGTCAGCGCGCGACCAGCAAACATCTCCACGGTCTTCCACCAGGGTGACTTTATCTTTATAGACGTGTAACCCCACCCGGGGTGTAAGGGGAAGGATGGCTCGTAGAACTGGTGACATGGTTGACCCAATGACGATCATTGAATGACGCACACTGTGTCTGACCCTCGTATTTATAATCAGGTCCCACTGTCAATGTCACAGCGCCAGGGTCAATAGGGCACAGACCATGACTGAGCGCTCGTGGTCCATAGCCCGAGCATCAAGGATGGCTGTCATAGTCCAGTAGTGGTGAGTGATGGCACACCTCTCCATCGAGTGCACTCTGTCGAGGACCGCTTCTGTGAACTCATTCAGGATCTGGCGTCGCCCCTCGTTGTCGTCGCCATCTGAAAACATGGACCGAACCACTGCTCGGTAACCCGTGAGCGAATTACCCACGGTCGCATGCTGTAAAACGCGAGTCGCATAGGGACGGGTGTCCGTCATGGCTCTGAAACCGTAGGAATGGAGGTGTAGGATCCAGAGAGACGTGTTTTATGTACCATGTCACACATGCGCGCCTAGACGTAGCTCCACGGGTGTAGTCCGTGATACGTACTATTCTGATGGGTTAGTCCAAAAAAGAGAGCAACAACAACAACAAAGATTACAGCGCCGGGGGATCCCCTGGAAAATCTTCTCCACGTCTCATGGTATAGCTCCGGTGAGGCAGGCTCAGGCTGGTGAGGCAGGCTCAGGCTGGTCAGGTCAAGCAGGCCAATGAATGCAGCATTGCCGTAAACATTCCCACTTTTATACACCTACATAGAAGTACCCGGATGTAGGCGCGGACGTAGGCGAAAGCATTCTAGTACCCGGATGTAGGCGCAGACGTGAGCGAAATTCTAGTACCCGTCCATGGTTCTTTCATCGATCGCTCATTGGCTCTTTTTCTCGACCGCTGATTGGTGCAACCTTCCCTGGTAATTTACAATCCCCTTTTTGTGTTCAAGCTCTGTATATCGATGCCGCAACATTGTTGCCGAACATTGCCGAAAGGGAGACCTTTTGACCTGGATGTGACCTTTGACCTTTCGACCCGACATTCATCCGCGTATTTCCGGTGATGCCGCGCACTTCCGGCTAACCCGCGCGCGCGCTCGCTGCGGCCGAGGCGGGGCGGGGCCGGGCGGGGCCGGGCCGGGCCGGGGAAAACCCGGATGTTGAACATCCGGACCCTACGTCTAAGGGAACATTGGAACTCTTCTGTGTTCGAAGGTAGTTTTAGTGAAACCCGGAAGTGACGTCTGTGCGAACAACCCACACTACCCAACCACAACCATGGACCCATAGTGGTGGGTCAAACACACCCCCATGCATCCCCCAACATGCCTGCTTTCTATACTACGACCAGACTGCGCATGCGCAGACCACTGAACACGGACGAGCCATCAGTCCAGTCGGATGCTGCTTCACGAGAGCTTCAACATAAGACCTCATACGACTCCATCGGACCCATAGTGACCCATGTCGGCGTCAAAAATGTCTATTTCCATACACTTTCTCTACTGCGCATGCGCACAATGACATCAGTTCCACGTCACACCCAGCCCGTTGGATACTCCCTCACGTATGCTTTACATTGATACCTCACCCGATCCAATCGGCCCAATAGTGGCCCACCTAAACCCCAACACGTCTATTTCTATACTACGGCCAGACTGCGCATGCGCAGACTATTGACAACGAACGACACACTAGCCCAGGCGGATGCTCCCTCACGACAGCTTCACACTGATACCTCACACGACACCATAGGATCATTAGGGGCTCACCTAAACCCTAACACGTCTATTTTCACACCCTTTTCCCAGAATTCCCTGTCTGCGCATGCGCAGAATATTGACAACGGCCGAGACACTAGTCCAATCGGATGCCCCCTCACATAGGCTTCACATTGATACCTCACTCAACTCCATCGGCTCATTAGTGGCTCACCTAGATCCCAAAACGTCTATTTACATACCCTTTTCCTATTGCGCATGCGCAGAATGTGGACAACCGACCCCACATAGTCCAGGCGGATGCCCCCTCACATAGGCTTCACATTGATACCTCATACAACTCCATCGGCCCATTAGGGACCCCCCTCGATCCCAAAACGTCTATTTTCATACCCTTTGTCTACTGCGCATGCGCAGAATGACGATATTCCAACCCCACACGCACCCCATCGGATGCTCCTTCACGAATGCTTCACATTGATACCTCATACGACTCCATCGGACCATTAGGGGCTCCCCTAGATCCCAAAACGTCTATTCCATACCCTTGGTCTACCGCGCATGCGCAGAATGACCATATTCCAACCCCACACCCAGCCCATCGGATGCCCCCTCACATAGGCTTCACATTGATACCTCACTCGACTCCATCGGGCCACTAGTGACCCACCTAGACCCCAAAACGTCTATTTCCATACCCTTGGTCTACCGCGCATGCGCAGAATGACGATATTTCAACTCCACACCCACCCCATCAGATGTCCCTTCACGAATGCTTCACATTGATACCTCATACGACCCAATCGGTACACTAGGGACCCCTCTCGCCATCTTCGGGATCTCCGTGACATCTTCGGGCACCTCCGTGTCTCTTCGGTGATCTCCGTGACATCTTCGCAACATTGTAGCGAACGTGCAACAATGTTGCAATTCGGGGAGCCAGGTGCTCGGCACGTGAACTAACTCACGCAGACGACAGACCAGGTGTTCACCGCAACATTGTAGCGAACGTGCAACAATGTTGCAATTCGGGGAGCCAGGTGTTCGGCACGTGACAACCCCAAGCAGACGACAGCGAAATTCTGGCGGAAAAAAACCCACAGACAGTACATGGCCTATCATGTTCCCATCTCACCGAAAAGAAAATACCCTTCGCACCGAAAACACATGAAAGTGAACGACATTGTACGGAAAAACCCCACAGACAGGTCAGTACATGTCCTATCAGGTTCACTGCCCCATTCGCCCAGACTGGAAGTGACGTCATACCGCACGTGATGGGAAAAGCCCTAACATGTCTAAACATGAACCTCCGTGTCTTTTCGTGGGAGGTGACCGAAGAGACTCGAAGAGACTCGGAAGTGAACGATATTGTGGGAAGAACCCCACTTGTATCTTCGGGAGGTGACCGAAGAGACTCGGAAGTGTAAAACCCTACAACGGACGTACCCGAAAAGACACGGAGGTGAACGACATTGTGGAAAAACCCCACAGACAGGTCAGTACATATCCTATCATGTTCCCAGGTCACGCTCCATTCACCCAGACCGGAAATGACGTCATACCTACAAGAGCGCCCCCTGGCAGAAAAAGGGGAACCAAGAGTTACCTCCCTGGAAAACGTGAGTCGAAATACTGTCTACCTACTACTCATAGTTTACCACTGCAGATCTGATACTGTAGTCCTCTCATCACCATTTGCTAAAGGTATGACTAAATTCTAACTATCACGATATATCTTCAACAGAAATAAAAGCTTCTTTGAATATCTACAATATCACTCGTATTAGAGTCTTACTAATTAACTTAGTATGCAATCGAATTCAAAAATGTTCACACAATTTAAAACATTCTACTTTGCGTTGGCCATGGCAAAATGATATAAATGACTATAAATGTAGAATTAATGTCTACACTGTATACAAATTTTCAGAATGGAAATTTTGATGTACATACAAACTTGGTTGGGAGCTGAGGTGATCAGTTGCTGTGATCGACAGGACGCCAAGTGGATCTCACACGCGTTCGGATAGACCCGCCCATCAGACCCACACGTGATCTCTGTGTCACTATTTACGCATGTAAAGTTGCAGACGCATTGGAAGGCCATAGCACTGGAGAAGCAAACCCCACCATATTTACACGTGTTCTCGTCGCAGATAAAATTAACTACAACAAGAAATACGATAGACAGTATTAGAAGTTGTATAATTACATGAGCTTCAAATCATGGACTCACAACGAAGAACAGAATTCCGTATTAATAAATTTGAATCGGGCATACTTTTAAGGAAAATCCACACAAACTAGACTGTATATACCATATCATGAAACCGGAAGACCTATATCAGCAAATGCATCGGACTGTAAAAATGGAGAACACACTTATAGATCAGCTTAACCATATCTGTAACATGTGTCTGCGTGTGAGTGAAATTCGTTCGCTTGGACTACTATGACAGAGTGCATATGTTCTGGTGTGACATCATGCATAAATGTTCATCAAGTAGAATTATTGCCAAAGTGTCCCTCTTACTACTTAGCTAAATTCCCCTTTCAAATAGACGACAAAGAGTGGTCATATTTTATATGATGATGATCAGCTGATCATACAATTTCAGGCATCGATTGGTATTTCATCCTGATCCAAAATCTCATATTGTTTATGTTTGTTATGAGTTAAGTGCTGTGTAAAATATCTGCATTATAATATTATACGTACATCCAGATCCCTGTTCGGAATCCGGCCACATAGCTGATCCCATATCTGAAAATATGAATATATTACATTAGTATAGTTTGCGGAAGAAAAGGAACTGATGTTAAAGTCAAAAAATCAGTTATATCGAATGGGGATCACCAAAAATATACAAAATATACCAAAAACGATACCCGGAAAACTGCATGTAACATTACCAGTCGCAGTACAAATCGGTTTTACTCATTCATAGACACATGGGAGTAGCGCGAAATCATTGTCTTGTTTGTGTTGCCTCAGACTTTGTATTACCGGTATTGCACAACCCCATGACTGACCCTCTCCGCACCTCTGAATTGGTCTGATTGTACACCTGTTGGAGCTTTGCAAATTCATAGACATGGATAGGAATGCATAACATTAGATTGAATCCCAACGCATTCCGTTGAATAAACAAGTCGCATTGTCTTTATTACATTAATTCACATCGCACTAAACCACTTCACATTTGCTCGCTCATGGGAATGCTTCGAATTTTTCTTGCATTGTTATTTATTCCGAGAATTGGCGAAATCGTTTGTATCTATATATCAGTTCAAGTTTTGTTTAACATTATTGGTCGTATTTACATGATACATGTACCGGTACGTCTCTTTTCGACCAATTTCCCGTTAGTCTTTGGTGGTATCACAGAGACAAAATGCCCAGACGTATTTTGTCGCATATCTGTTAGCGATATTGAAAGTGAGGTCATACTGCTTGCATGGAACAATGGATATGAAACATGCGTATTGTCGGAAAATACGAATTAATTCTAAAATATCGGAAGGTATGCAGAGAAACTTTCTCAGAAAAAGCACGTAGATCTGGGGAATATGACTGTAACCAGGTGTTCAGTAAGCTGATGTGAAATGCAGATTTCATGAACCGTATTGTACGAAATATGGATGTCCACCGCTGTTCAGAAGGCGATATAAACGAACGTACGCCAGATATCTTCGATGTCTTGGAACATTGGAAGCAGTTATGATCTTACTTTTCACGATAATCGAGAGCTATTCACCTTTCTTCTATACCACCGCTGGCAATTTACGCCGAAAGACATACGTTCTACGCATCAGGCACATTGAGAGCAGATTCGCACCCAAATACGTCTGACCGTTTGAGCCCTGTGGTTGATGAGTTTCAGATATCCATGACATGTCAGTGTCCAATGAAGTAACCGCCTAATTGGAATCCATCATCACTTACGTATATAAATATGACATACGTTCGGACGGAACACATGACGATATCTGTACAGGTATGAAAGGAAATTATGTCCCTTCTATGTTTGTTTTAAGGAAAAAGCTGCTAATCAGAAATAAATGTTCTAGCTATGCTACATTTTTTTTTACAAACGAACATACAGGGAACGACCTAGATATAATAAACTAATTACAAACAGCGATCGGACAGGAAAGGAATAGTCGATATATGCAAACCAGGCGATGGTGACTCGCTGTATGTCTCTGATAAGGCCTGGCCGGAAGTCTTGGAGTATTCTGTTAGTGACACAGACTTAATTCACGTCTTATCTCAAGTAACTAATATAAATGGAAATGAGAAATTCCGGGCAGCGATCAATAAGCTAAAATGATAGACAAATTGTTCAGGAAAACGTTTAGATCGGAACTTCAATTGACGCGCTGTCACGTCCCAATCTTGAAGTCCCTCATTGGCGCCTGCTTTCTAGAATTACATCAAAGTGCTTAAGGTGTTTTTTCTTCTTTTACTGTATTACTCTTTCACGATGTCCCTATAAAAATGGCTCGACTGAAAATACCACACTGAATGTGTTTTGTTGGCAATCATCGTGGTCATACACGGATCGGCTATGGAGTCTCCCAGATATACAACCTGGAAGACAAAATTAATTTCCTGACATTTCCATATACCGGTAGCTGAAGTCAAATTTCATATTGGGGCTGTCATAGACATCACAACTGAGGAGTCTCAATAGTCGCTTCTCAAGTTTTCCTTGTCAGCAAACCAACGCATACAGCGTCATATTATAGTCTTCACCAAAATGATTGCTGCATTGGAAGAATTTTCGAACTTGGCCAAATGAAAGCGTTTCTGTAGCGAATTGGATTGATTCTGCTGATCTGTTTCGGACTGAACCTGAATTTCCACATAATTGCACGTTGTGTTAAGCCTTGGTCCACAATTTACATGCATCGAAACTCGAGCAATGCTCCAACACATTAATTCCCTATCACTAATCTGAGCAAAATCGAACGAACGGCAATGCGAATCGAGCGAACATTTATCTTGATAAACGTAGACTCTTTGTCGACTCCAATATTATCCGTGGACTCATTGTGGTGATCAGCCTGCTCGTCTGTATGTTGCGTTTCTGATACGAATGTCACTGTTTAAAGTAAATCGCCGTGGCATGGCTACTAGAAGTCTGTCCAGCCCCCGAAGAGGATATTGTGGCACAACACGACCCACTACTTCCACGAAGTGTTCCATAGTGCTCAAATCCTGTGACTTTGGTTTATGGGCGCAAACTTATTGTCTTCAAGCGTATATGGCGCCACGCCAGTATAGGGAATAGGACTAGCATGGACGTTCTCTTAATGAGAAACAGAAAATAACCACACTGTACCTTCAGACAGTGTTTAAATTCGAAAAGATAACCATTGCCATTTACTTCGGAGAAATATTGCTATTAATTCGCTTAATATTAGTGATAGGATATGCGTATCAAAAGTTCCGACGCTGTTAGATGGCTGATAAAAGCTCAACAAAACTAGATACAGTCGATCGAATACGATCGAGGAGGCATGCCTTTTGCATGTTAAGTAAAGGAAACATTCATTATTTGTGAAGAGAGTAATAACGTAAAACTTAAGAAAACAATTTTAACATGACCCCTGATGGTGCTACCTATCGTCGAATCAGCACAAAATACCTCCAAAAGATAACTTGAGGGAAGTTAAATTAAGTTACCAAATTCGGAAAGAATCTGTTCAGGTCTTCAAAAATTACCGTCCGGGATGCAATTTTACTTCGGCCCACATGTGGCATCATGCACGTATATGCAGATAGGCATAAAAAAACAATCCCAACAGAGATCTTGAGGCAAGATCCCATGACACTGGAAATAGAAAACTGAATCTGTTCAGTTTTACCAAAATGATAACTTGTCTGGAAACACTTTTAACTTAGCCTTTAGGTGGCGCCACCACACGATTCCAAGCCAGATCTTGAGGCAAGGTATCCACACACCAAATTTGGAAAGAATCCTTGAGGTTTTCAAAAGTTATTGTCTGGAAATGCAATTTTAACTTGGCGCCCAGGTGGCGCCACCTAGAGGCGGATTGGCACGAAAAACGATTCCAAGCAAGATCTTTAGGCAAGGGACCCACTTACCCAATTCGAAAACATGGGTCTGTGCTGAATAAATCGAGTCTTTTCGGGGTTGCAATTCAGTGAGGGGTTGCACAATTATGCACACTACACGCAAATTTCAACTTTCTGCCGAGATACATGTATATGGGATACATAAGCTCAAACGCAATATATGAGGGTCGGGCGAGGGCTTGTTTTGGAGAAAGAGGATGAGGCTGGTGGTGGGGACATGCTCTCCTCGAAGGTAGTGGTAGGTTTATTGGCATGAAGGCCACAGAAAGCTCCCTGTACATGAAACAACCACACTGACAACTGCATGCCATCATCTGTCCGTCTGAAGAACCACAAGGTTGAATTCAATTGAATTCAGGAAATTGATCATATGCCCAGTGTGCACCAAAACTTTAGGAACTCAGTTTTAACTGGGTACAGTCGATCGAATACGATCAAGGAGGCATTGATTTTGCATGTTAAGTAAAAGGAACATTCAGTATTTGTCATGAGAGTAATAACGTAAAACTTAGGAAATCAATTTTAACATGGCCCCAGGTGGTGCCACCTATAGACGAATCAGCACAAAAATATCCCCAAAAGATAACTTGATGGAAGGTTCCCTCGTAACAAATAGGGAAAGAATCCTTTCAGGTCTTCAACAGTTACTGTCCGGAAATGCAATATTACCTCGAACCACAGATGGCGCCTCGTTTAGGCAGATAGGCATAAAAAAACCCAATCCAAACCGAGATCATGAGGCAAGATCCCTTGACATTGGAAATACAGAACTGAAACTGAGTCTCAAGCGAAACCTTCGGCTAAGATACCCATATAGCAAACTTGGAAAGAATCCATTCAAATTTTTAAAAGTGATTGCCCGGAAACATATTTTCAAATTGGCTCCCAGGTGGCGACACCTAGAGGCTGATTGGCATGAAAAACAATTCCGAGCACGATCTTTAGGCAAGTGACCCACTTACCAAATTCGAAAACATGATCTGTGCCTGATAAATCGAGCCCTTTTGGGGTTGCAATTCATTGCGGGGTGGCAGAATTATACCAAAAACTTTGCAGACTACACACAAATTTCTACTTCCTGTCGAGATATATTTGATACATAAGCTCAAGCGCAATATATGAGGGTCGGGCGAGGGCTAGTTTTGGAGATAGAGGGTAGGGGTCGGCGCCCTGGGGAAATCCCCTCCTCGAGGGTAGTGGTAAGTGTGCTGACATAAAGGCCATAGAAAGCTCCCTGCACATGAAACAACCACACTGACAACTGCATGCCATCAACTGTCCGTCTGAAGAACCACAAGGTTGAATTCAATTCAATTCAGGAAATTGATCATACATGCAGTGTGCATCCAAACTTTAGGAACTCAGTTTTAATTAATATAGTAAGTTACATGTGTGGACACAAGTGGTTCATGCAAAAGCTGTAGGTTAAATAATATGATGTGGAACACAATTATTTGACAGTAAAATTGAAGGAAATAGTGTCCTTTATTTAAGGTGACACGAAATTCAAAACTAACAGTGGTTCGGTACTGCGGGAATTCCCCGCCAGTTATCTCATATTATGCTTCTGAAATAAAACGTGGTTCGTGCAAAAGCTTCAGGGTAAATCATATTACGTGAAATAGAATGATTTGATAGTAAAATTAAAGGAATGGTGTTCTTCATTTAAGGCGACATGAAATTCCAAACTAACAGGGGTTCGGTACTGCGGGGATTCTCCCGCCAGTTATTTTATATTATACTTCTGAAAAAAAATTTGGTTCGTGCAAAAGCTTTAGGGTAAATCATATGATGTGGAATAGAATGACTGGATAGCAAAATTGGAAGAAATGGTGTCCTTCATTTAAGGCGACACGAAATCCAAAACTAACAGGGGTTCAATACCCCGGGAACCCCGTCGGTTACTTCATATTGTGCTTGAAATAAAATAATGTCATCAACCTATAAGTAATTACTATAGGGGAATATATTGTAGGTTATTCGGCATGTGTGTGTGTACAATGTACACTGCATCTCATATCTTATAGTTAGGTTGGTATCACATGAAGCTGGGAAACTTTGTAACATTGGTGCCCCAAGGGTGGGGACATTTTCCCGAGGGTAGTGCATAGGTTGAATAGGTGTTGCATCATATAATCTCCCGGAATATATGAGAATGGTAGTGGTGGGGGGGTTGTTGTCGGTCAGGAGACATAGCTTTGGGTCGAGAAGCTGTGGACAGGAACAACTTTCAACTTTTTTGGACAGGGACAGGAACACGAACACGGACATCCACAGACATCATTTAGATCCCTATATTGAGCTTTCCGTAGCTAAAGCTACGGGCTCGATATAAATCTGTTCAGTTTTTCAGGAATTATTGTCCGGAAATTAAATTACCTCCAGGTGTCGTCACCTATAGGTGGATCAGCACAAAAAAAAACAATCACATGGTCTTGTTACCTGTACCTCCTACCTAGATTTGGCACTGAGGTGTTCTTGATTTAATGTATCTATGTCAGTGGCTTTAAAATCTGCAAGCCACTGTCTCTGATTAATTCATTTGTGAGAAGAATGTATACACATGTACACGTTCCAGGGGCTAAAATCACCAATCACCATATACTGTACACAATTGGATGATCAGGCTGTAAACCAGGAACTTAATGTACTGTAGATGTAAATGGTTCAGACTATTTTGACAGTCATAACTGTGAACCAATCACTGATGTGCTATCTATGCAAATGAGAATATGGAATTGGTACCCAAACAGAGGCATCCACTTCACCATATGGTCCAGATGGAATATTTGCATATAACAGAATTTGTAGATAAAACACAAGTATCTAGTCTCGGACAGAGCTTAAAAACAATAGGTGTCTTCCCCTAGACAGCAGCAATATGCACAACAAATTTAAAGTTGATTGAGAAAGGCATTGAAAAGTTTTCTCGCGGAAAAGAAAAGTGGGAAAACGAAGAAGCGGAAGAAGCAGGAGAAAGAAGAAACTGGCAAACAAGGGGATTGTTGAATAGCCCGCGAAACACCGTTCGGTGTCCACGGTTGAACATTTTTCTGATGCACCAACCGAAGATTGTATTCACTGAACTTTACAGAATCTTATCACGAATATTTTCTACAAATATATCCTCAGAACATAATTTAGGCGAGCTATCAAGTTCAGTAAACCTGACGACAACGGACTATATGATGCAGCTGTGTCAAATTTATCTATCAGATGGAATTGCGAGATAAGATTTAATGACGACATCGTGAGCAAGCAATATAGGGCGGCGTATCTGCATGACGAAACGTTATATGACACCATAGCTTGATAGTCTGACAACACTGTAACCCTACCAAACATAGCCCCGGGTTATGCGCACTATGAGTCTACCGGCAGTGCTAGTTCTGTCATTTAATTGGTTACCCGAACCAAAATCGCCAGAAAGTGGAATAAGGGATGACTGCAGCTTGCATGGCAATCACAGTATTGATTGGTTAGTTGGTCCCGGTTATGTGCAAGTTTCTCGTTTTATTTCAACATGGCGCCTAAGATCTATAAAGCATACTGCGGAAGATCCTCCAGGCTCAGCCCATATCTATATATCTATATATCTACCTGGGTCTATAATATCACGATCATCGTCTGGCTCTGTATCGTCGGTAACATTGTTGACTCTAGTGGGTGTCACCCGGACAACAATGTCGGGAACCAGTCTGTCGGGGACCACTCGGTCAATCATTCCGGGCACGACCTCTTTGCTGTCATCAGTGTCGTTATCAATGATCACCTCTTTCATCTCTGGACAAAAAAAATATAGTGACATGCTGTGTAACACACTGTCGAAACTGGTTATATTTGGTCTCAAGTTGACAGCGTCAAAACTGATGTGCTGTGGCGTTGATGGATATTTATTATAGATAAATTCAGGTTTTCTGGACAAGAATGTTAAGTTATTTGGAAACAGCAATGGACATGGACAAAACATATTCTTGGAACATCCCCACAAACGCAATAATACGTTTCATAGTGTATAATATATATTTGTTTCCAAAATACAATAGAAACAATGTAGGACTATACCTATACATCGAGGAACCCTGTCAGACCAGCCCTGATTGCCTAAACAGGTACGGTAGTGTGGTCCAATCAGTTCGAAGCCCGCATCACAGGAGAAGTACACCCGAGCTCCAATGGAAAAATCTGAACCTTGACGAAGACCATTCAGAATTAATCCCGGATCGCCACATGATTTCACTGAAATCCAAATGTAGTTTTGCATTAGAACTTACATAGACGTTTTAAGTATTCATCGATGGGTCGTAATGGAAGCATAGCACATCTCTGCATATAAATTAATGTAAAGGAATTTGATGTTGGTTTGTTCTCTGTTGGCTCGTTTATAAGTTCAATGTGCTTGTCGGAGATCAGGACACAGGATCTAAGTCTGGGGGTTTTTCTGTCGTTTTCCGCCGATCACCACTACTAAACCTGGCGAACATTAAGCTGATATCCCTAACAATTAACACTCAATCGAGGCGGTTTAGGTGATCAAAGGTCATAGTGCATTTAAAGGCCACACCACAGGTTCGTTCTGAATAAAGCTGTTGTTGTTGTTTCTGGTTCATCACCACGAAACTTGGTGTAAGCGGACCCAACAAGACTTAACATTGGAACATTGGAGCTTTGGAGGTCAAAGGTGAGAGACGAGAGTAAGCTCAGCTGTTAGACGTTCGAGTGTTTGAGTGACAGTGCCCATAGTTATCCTCAACAATCTCGTACCAATCATTACAGTAGAAATGGAGCGATATGAAAGAGGTGGGAAAAATTTACGACGTCTGGCGACTAAAAAGCAGCTATATGACTCTACAGGAAAGAATTCGTAGAAATACGGAGGAATCTCGGACGTAGCCTTAGTATCTCAGCCGCGCTTTTATTGCAGATGTTCATGTGGACACTATGAAGTATCCACACGGCCCCTAGTACCGGCGTAAGCGGAATTATATACGCTAGCACGGAAGCTGTGATGACAGATCAGCTCAAACAACTCATCTGATTGTAAAGGATGAGCATCATGGACGTCTGATGGAGTAAACGCCTTAACATGGGGAAACCTTGTAAATGCAAAAATACATAGAAAAACTAACCTGTACAATCCGACGTTGTACTGCTTAAATTGAACACTGATACAATAAAGTAGTTTTACCTCTGCAAGATGGCGTTGCTCCAGACCACTGTTTATTGGATTGGCAATGCTGATAGTTATCTCCGACTATCTCATATCCGTCGTTACAGTAGTAGAACACTCGACCACCAATCCTGTAGTTATCTCCAGAGTGATAGCCATTAGCTATATACCCGGGCAGACCACACGACTCCTCTACACAGTCATTGGAAGGGTTATAATAAAGGAAAGAAATACAAAAACGATATGACTCTAATGAACCAGTAGAAAATTCTGATTCTACCGAAAATAAGACCAGAGACAATACACATATTTTCAGCAAAATAAATCCAATAGATCAGATTGGATCATTTTACTTTAATTTTCTCCTGAGCCTATTCAAGAAATCACGGAGAATGAAGTTGTAACCATATAAGCGCGATTTTTAGAAATCTTTTTCCATAAAGGATAAAAGAGAGCAGTTGACCGTGATGCTCTTGGAAATCTGCCGAGATCTTATACCCTGGACAATTTGGTTGGTTTCAACCGTCCTGAATAGTCAACAGTCACTTAGTAGTGGCGTTTGAGGGACATTAGATCAGTCACGAAGCCTGGGAAACTCGGCAGAGACTAGTGATATCCGTAGTGGCAATACAGGTAAAATCGTCGATTATATTCAATAATTGAGACCGTAAAGACGTGTTCGTATAGGTAGAAACTGTCTCACCAATGGTGAAAGTACAAAAGGACCAGGACTTTTAACAGATGGGCAGGGCGTTTAACTTTCGTCTGCTGAAATATTGCTAAACGCGACGTTAAACCTTAATTCTCTGTCTCTCTCTCGGCTGTAAAGTTATCAATTTGTAAGTAAAGGCGTTACCTTGATACAAGCTTACCTTGGCATGTGGGGGTTTCTGCCGACCATTGTTGGTCACTCTGACACGTGATATTGTTAGCACCAATCATGTCGTATCCCTCGTTGCAGTAGTAAAAAATCTTGGAGCCAAATCTGAGCACGGAGCCTCTCCTATAACCATTTGTTATATCACCCGGGTCAGGACATGACTTGACTTGAAAGAATTAGATACAGGAATAATTCACTAAACATGTATCTTCGGGAGCATATATAGTGGGGGAACCTGTTACTTTTTTTTACTTCTACGAATGACATAGACGAACTGATTTCGGAATAACAAATGGTCAACAATAATCGGTATCATAAAACAACATATATTTTTAAATAGTAAAGCTGTATACATCAGTGAACTACTATTTTATCAACAACGTCTTAACATGGGAATGGAAACGCGTTGTCCAGCGTGGGGAACATGGAAGCAAAACAAGCAATCAAGTTTTTCTCCATTGTCGTCCGATAACTGACATTGATCGATTTTAAACTTACTTCTGCAGATGGGGAGACTGCCAGACCATTGGCCATCGGCCAGGCATGTTCTGTAGTTTTCGCCAAGCATCGTGTAACCATCGTTACAGTTGAAGAATACGTGAGAACCCACTGAGTACAAAGAACCGTGTTTGTATCCGTCCACAGGGCTTCCGGGATCTCCACAGGATTTGCCTGATATATTGGCAAACATTTAAATCATCAAGCTAATCTGGAGTAATATATAATAACATCTTTAACGTAGATAGGAATATTCAAACGAAAACGAATTGAAACATTACAAAAGCATGAATCCTTTAATATGTTTGGCGTTCGTCATTAGATCATCCAAACCGTCGAACGTACGCGATATCCCTTCTAAGGAATAATATATGAATGCGTGTTTTGATGAACTGGTGAAATGTTAGGGATCGAATGCGTGTCATGTCCATAAAAGACAAATCTTTTTCTTTGATAATTAACCAGGCCAATTATTGTGGACGACTGGTGCCTGCTGAATGTCCGATATGTAGCTTATATGGAAAATTCGTCATTTCGTCAATTTTAGGGTTGGTATTCATAATAGGAATTTCATATTTCAGAAAAGGCATAACAGAGAACATACATTGTTTCATATTGCAGACTTTAGAGAAAACACCAATTTTCGTATTCCTCCGTATTCTGTTCCGTGTAACCAGGTACAAAATTGAAGTACCGCCCGAAAGTAAAAACCCATTCTGGTGCATTTTTTGTGCATATCTGACTTCTTTTATTTGGTGCTCTGACTTCAAGGGGGCGATTGAAGTGAAGAGTGCGGCAGGCGCAAAGTAAGTTCATACAGAAAACGTGATTGACAGTATTGTCATATGATGACATATTCAGCAAAATCCCTTCCCTTATAAAGCAAGACTCGCCGTCTGTAGAATAGTTAATTTCCAGCCACTTGAAGGCGTTTTAAGTCAAAGTTGGTTGTTTCAGGTTTTCAGGGTATTTTCCCACTTAACTAGCTACTTACTGTGGCACGTAACGTTGAGCGGGCTCCATTGGTTACTTTGGCACATAATATACGGATAGCCTTCCCGGTAATGACCAGAATTACAGGAGTAAAGTATAAGGGTGCCGTCAGGATACGGAGCACCAGTGCCATCGTGGGAGGCGTGCTCTACAGCCGGAACCGAGTCACAAACTCTGGAGGGCGATTCTGCTGGAATTAAATGTTACCTTTTACACACCTTGAGTATATATTGGGACATCAGGATCAGTAAGAACGAATATTTGGACACTCACTTTTTCATATCAAAATGGTCCTACGATTATTAATGAGCAATGGTACTTAAATGTTTAGTACCGGTACTGAATATTACTTTGTCTTCAAGGGATGCGGCATAGTTTGTGATAGGTTGATAATTTGTACATGGTATCCAAACAGGCAGAGTTTTGTTCTCATGTACTTCTGTGTATTGCAGACCGAGGAGTCTGCTAATGGGGGAAGGTACATCTATCAGAGAGCGATCGAAGACGAACACTGAAGTAGGACATGCTCTTGTTTATGGAATTTACCCTGTCGGAAAAGACGATGTATCCCCTAAACAGAAATATTGGACAGCTTGGGCCCAAGTCTGTCCGCATTCAGACAGATGTGGTTCGCTCTTTATGATCATGTAAACTATACAGAAGGATGCTGTATCCCTTTAAACAGAAATGTTGAAGGGCTTGGGCCTTTCACAGGTGGCTCTTTATTAGGAAGCCATAGAGATGGATTAAAACTATTGAAGGGCATAGGCTCACCGGTTGAAGATTTTGAGGTTGTGAAAACTCCCACGTCAATTTCTTCATCAATTGTGTCACCAGAGGAGTAGCCAGAACCGGACCCGGAACCCGATTCAGGAGGCGTGGCACGAGAGTCCACCGTGAAAATGTCAAGGTCATCTATATCCACGAGTGCATCCAGGGTGTCTGAATTGGCACCAGCCGCTACCACTCCGTTACCATTGTCAAGGTGATCCGTTTTGCCGGGCGCATGCATCGAAGAAACGGTAGAATTTTGATTGGTAGAGTTTGTCACGTGACCACTAGATGCGGTCACGTGACTTGTATATTTTGTCACATGTTCTTCAGTAGATCGAGCCGTGTTGGTCTCGTGGTATCCGGATCTAGTCTCGTGAACAATTCTGTGATAGACTGTGCTGTGGTGACTGTTTTCATCGTACGGTTTTCGAGTTGTAGAAGTATGTGATGGCTCTTTGTGTTCTACATTGACACGAATAAACACATCTCTATCGATTGGCTCAGAAGGAATGGTCTCATAGTCATATTCGTGTTTTAAACGCACGACTTTGTCTTTTTCATTTCCTGGTTGTAATGGTATTATATCATGATCCAAATTCTTATCCACAATCACTTGTTGAATTTCACCTGATCCTTCAAACGTCGGCTTCAAATCTGTAAAAATAGTCGAAGTATACAAAGACAGCTGTGGTGTATGTTTTTTTGTAAAGATTATAGTTCATATTTAGTCACTTCAGACATAAACATACTATACATTCGAAAAAAAGATAAAATTCCGTGTGTGGATCAAAATCTGTGTTGACAATAAAATACGGAGCAAAAAAATATGTCAGAAGGAAATCGTCATGCACGTAACAATGCCATCTGGAAATTAAAACAACAGCCCTCATATTTGACTTTTTCATGACGATGTAGTGCGTGCAAAATTGTGCAAACTGGCACGCAATAAATCATCGAGAAATATGTTTTAAATATGTTTGAAAACTTTCAAAGATAATATTTCACGGCCTAAGAGGTGCATCGACAATCGTAGATAACCATAGGCCTACGTGCGTTCTTCAAATATTTCGGGGTTTATATATAGTGATAATCTTTGATAAATGGCTCAAGGTTTAAGAATTCTCTTGTGACCGAAATATCAGTTCTCAGTGTACAATAAGTGATCAGCAATAATTCTGTAATTGTTGCAGTATCCATGGTATTGATGCAACGAACTACTCCAGAAACACTTTGATTGACTGGCCGTTTTTCCAGCTCCCTCCAGCTTCAGCAAACAGCCAATGACATTTGCTAAATTGTTTTCAAACATTCAAATGAACCAATCAGCAGTTTTGTAGAAAAATATCCCCTTATTCCAGCTTTCAAACCTGGCCATCATGAATGACAATCTTTAAGCTTATGGGCTCTTTCATGCTTGCGCTTCAACAGTGTGCATGAGGAGCATGAACCCTCTGTACATGTCATTCGACAAATATATTAGGTTTATTGTTTTGGTGGGAAATTTAAGCCGTACGACGCCGAGTATTAGAGGTTAGTTTTTCTGGGTATTCTTCCATTTACCAGGTTTACCCCATGTTGAGTAGTTTACTCTATCAGACGTCCTCGATGCTCCCGCATTAAGATCAGATTTATTTGAGCTGATCTGTCATCACAGCTCCCGAGCTAGCGTATCTAATTCCGCTTAAGCCGGTACTAGGGGCCGTGTGAATACTTCATAGTCTCCACATGAACATCTGCAATAAAAGCGCGGCTGAGATACTAAAGCTACGTCCGACAATCCACCGCATTCTCGGGTCTGAATGTGAGGGACCGAGCTTTCCTGTAGAGTCATATGGTTGCTTTTTAGTCGCCTGACTTCGTCAATTTTTCCCACCTCTTGCACTTCACTCCAAGTTAGTGTAACCGACCAACTCTTATCCGATAAACTATTTATTCTCAGCACAAGTATTTTAGTCCTTCCATGAATAAAACATGGTATAGATTATTTTTGCGTCTAAATTAAGTGGTGGCCCGGGACTAACTCGAGAGAAACAGACAAATAACGTGTTATCTAATGGTAATGATATCAAATTGGGATTTGGTTTAACGTTGTCCTCAAGCTAAATCGATTTCTACCAAGTTGACGGGAATGACCGCCCACAAGTTTCAAGGTAGACTGTGTTTATAGCTAATCTGTAATTAAATATGATTGTTGAAGCAATTCGATTATACTGTTTCGGAACCTATTTTAGAAACCGATGAAAATGCAATAAATCAATTCATTTAACAGGTGAAAATGAAATTCTAACTGTGAAACAAAATCGAAGGAGAAAATTAGTAGTGAAAAAGGAGTACGGTGCGCTATCTTCTTCATTTCCACAGTTAGGCTTACAAAACACTGTGAAGCAGAACTTGCAAGTTTAGGAGCGAGTAGGAAGTAGAGTTCGTGAAATATCCATTCAGTTATATTACTGAATTTAGAAAGTGACATGATATTGATTACCCGATTATTTTTGTCCCCCGCCGCAACGCGGCCGGGGACTTTAAAATGGTTCTTGCTTCTATGTGTCCGTGCATGCACGGACATGTCCGTGCAAATACTTCGTAAGCAATAACTTCTAAATGCTTTGTCGGATTCCTCCGAAATTTGGCATCTGCATTCTTTGCGACAAGATGTCTCTTGGTATTGCGTTTCAGCAAGATCTGCCTGTAGGTGGCGCCACTGGGGTCTTGCTTCTATGTGTCCGTGCATGCACGGACATGTCCGTGCAAATACTTCGTAAGTAATAACTTCTAAATGCTTCGTCGGATTCCTCCGAAATTTGGCATCTGCATTCTTTGCGACAAGACGTCTCGTGGTATTACGTTTCAGCAAGATCCGCCTGTAGGTGGCGCCACTGGGTCTTGTTCCAATCTTTAGTGCATGTCCGTGCAAATACTTCGTAAGCGATAACTCCTAAATGCTTTGTCGGATTCCTCCGAAATTTGGCATCTGCATTCTTTGCGACAAGACGTCTGTTGGTACTACGTTTCAGCAAGATCCGCCTGTAGGTGGCGCCACTGGGTCTTGTTCCAATCTTTAGTGCATGTCCGTGGATGTTCGTGCAAATGCTTCATAAGCGATAACTCCTAAATGCTTTGTCGGATTCCTCCGAAATTTGGCATCTGCATTCTTTGCGACAAGACGTCTGTTGGTATTACGTTTCAGCAAGATCCGCCTGTAGGTGGCGCCACTGGGTCTTGTTCCAATCTTTAGTGCATGTCCGTGGATGTTCGTGCAAATGCTTCATAAGCGATAACTCCTAAATGCTTTGTCGGATTCCTCCGAAATTTGGCATCTGCATTCTTTGCGACAAGACGTCGCTGGTATTACGTTTCAGCAAGATCCGCCTGTAGGTGGCGCCACTGGGTCTTGTTCCAATCTTTAATGCATGTCCGTTCATGTTTGTTCAAATCCTTCGCGAGCGATAACTTTCGAACAATTTGTCGGATTTCTTCGAAATTTGGTAAATGCATTCCCTGCGACAAAACACCGTTGGTGATGCATTTCAGCAAAATCCACCCGGAGGTGGCGCCACTAGAGTTCATTCCATTATTCCATGCTGCAAGTGATAACTTAGAAACACTTGGTCGAATTTCTTTGAAATATCCTACATATGTACCTTTCTGGGTAACATGAGAAACGTTGCGGCTCATCGGATTCTTCTCAAATTTGGCATGCATTTACCATGCCAGGAGCTGTTGTTTGGGATTGCCTTTCGCTCACTTGCACAGTTGCACTCACAGGTGGCGCCACCTGGTGGCAACATCACAAATTCGTTTCCGGGTAATAACTTGAGAACTGACCATCGGATTCTTCTCAAATTTTGTATGAATGTACCGTGACATAAGATGTCGCTTGATAATGCATTTCACTGACTTGCGCCTAGAGGTGGCGTCACCTGGTGTCAAAATCTAAATTTGGTTTCTGGGCAATAACTTGAGGACCCTCATCGGATTCTTCTCAAATTTGGTATGCAGATGTCCCCACGATACCATGTTCCTTGGGATTGTATTTTTCCCGCTTCTGCCTACAGGTGGCGTCTCCTGGTGGAAAAATTTGTTTACGGGCAATAATTTGGCAACTGCTCATCAGATTATTCTCAAATTTTGTATTCATATGTGACCCGCCCCAAATAACATGAACACCGGTGGGCATCTAGTACCGGCAATAACTTGAGGACCCCTCTTCAGAGTCTCAAAGTTCATATGCCGATACCATGACATGAGATGTCATTTGGGATTGTGCTTTGCCTGCTTGCACCTACAGGTGGTGACTCCTTGTGGCAAAGTCTAAATTTGGTTTCTGGGCAATAGGTTGAGGATGCCTTCATATTCTTGTCAAATTTAGTTTGCAGATAATATGCCATGAGTTGTCTCTTGGGGTTGCATTTCGGTTACATAATTTTCATGCTACATGGTAAAGAAAATATATTACAGTAGCAATCAACATTCAGTCAGCCATTCGGAGTTGATCTCAAAACCTGGGAAGGTGGAAAGACCCCTCTGCTTCTTACGCCTGTGAAGTAGCTGTTGCCATCCTCATGAATATCTTCTGAAACCGACAGCGCTTATAAATATTGCTGCCATTTTGGCGGGGGACCTAGCATCCTCTGGCTGCTTGTTATGATAACACGTGCTTACGGCGCATGTATTGAAGAATGTCCAGTTTCAGTAGTCGTCCATTTCGGGGCTTGTGGTTTGGAAAATTAACGGTTGCAAATTTTCCCTTTTTTGCAGCGTGAAAAACAAACTGAAATCCACAAAACTACCACCATTTATCTTGGTTACCCAGCGAGCTACGCCCCACCGGCGTCTACACACTCGTAGCATATCCAATGTTGTTTTCATCATTTATTCACGTCAATCTCAATTTTGAATTGACTGCACTGGAATAAACTGAATTTTTTTATTAACATTTTGATAAGGGTTCTTCTTGCTACATCTTTATCATTGTCGCCAATGTGACAGCAATGCCCTACAATAGTTCCTCAGTAGACACTCTCGCTGAAAATGAGACCCGGACGAATATTGTCGGCCCTTCCAAGATGTCCAAGCACAGTTGCTGTTATATTTAGACCTTTGGCTGACTAACAAGTGACAACTTGAACTCCGCGCACCTGCATATGTCGGTTGCCGATGACAGATATAAAAGGCGCTGCCATTTGCTGTCATGAGCTAGGTCACATGACTCTTCGCACTCATGAATAATGTATAGGACATCCTACAATTGCGTTCATTTTGAACCAGAGGTGTTGTAGAAGCACGTCTCTGCTAGTGCGAGAATGCATTTTTATGGTCTTTCCTATCAAAGTAGTTAGGGCTATTAATGATGGCGATTGATACTTCTTGAAAAGCACCCCGTCATCACAATGACTTCCTGTCAAGACGACCACGGCTGTGGAGTCAAATATAACACCAATTAGTCCCATACATGTATGACCGTATGTCAGAACTGGGCGACGTCATCACTCTCAGAACGAGATATCGTGAATCGTCAAATTAAACAGAGGTTAAGGTATCAGTAACTAGGGTTATACCTTATCAGAAGACTACGAAATACCACGGTCCTTTTCAACATTTTCAAATTCACAATTGTAAGATGTTTTAAGTGACGTCGTGCCTAGAATCAGGTTCCTCCGAATCGACAATCGATGCTAGTCACCAAAGTTGACACGCTTATTGCACCTCGAGTAATGTCCTGAAGGGCTCATTTTGTCAAATTGCCCAATTGTATTTTGCATGTTCGCATTAATTCTCACGTCATTGAATCTTGAGGTCAGGAAATTCAAGACCGATAGCCCTCATCAGATTACTTTAGGTTAAGGAAATCCAGATACACTTCACCCCCGAAACTAACGTAATATTCGACCATCAGTCAATATTGTATAACCTATTCCAAGAGTTCACATGCAAAACTAGACGGTGTTACTGGATCATTGTGCGGGGTGTGCGTCAATTGATCAACGTCATGATATGCCAATAATTCTATAACATCTGATCAATTACCAGGCTATTACAGACGACATATGGTGACACGCAATGGCTTCACTTCAGATGCCAGCGAACAAAGACCAATCACTTTGAACCTTCTTCAATCGTACCGGTAGTTAGTTCATATGATCAATAATGGAGTGGGTGGTTGTAATTCCAGTGTATTTTTAGCTACAGTAAAGGTAGCAATCTGTTTCATAAGACGGCCATGTTTGGCCCTTGTTAATCTGGGTTCAAGTTGGGAAGCCAAACAAAAGTCGTTGTTAGGTGCGGTCAAACCTACAGATATAGAGCCTCTTTTTTTTTTGGCAGAGCCAGTCCGCTAATCATGATTTAGGAAATTTTGATCATCGAGAAAGCAAATGAGAATGTAATCTGAGGATCAAATCCTGGGACGGAATATGTGGAAGATACTTTCTCCAGGCTCTGATACTGCTGACGTCATTCCGATGTTGATTTCAGTTCGCTTCGGAGGTCGGGATTGATTTAGCCCGAAGTGTCAACAGCTGAAGACGGTATCTTCCAGATATTCTGTCCGAGGATTTGATACACAAAGTAGTGTGCTCATGACATGGAACACAGTGGTTCTAGTCTCCAAATGTCTGAGAGAATTGTCACCGTTAACATCAATACTTGGCAACTTTACTCCAGGGAACCGTCAAATTGAAGTGTGCTTTGTTACATTTTTGTGGCTTTTCCGAAGTCACTGGACATTTCTCCTGAGTCTCATGCTAGGGCAAATGCACCAATATGAACACAGAAGCCCTGCGTTTAGCTTGTTGCTCTACATGCGTCCAGGGGGCACAAGTATAGCGTGTTTCCCCAATTAGAAGAAGATTCGCCGTCTGTCCATCTGTCCATTCCAGCGAGGCTACTCAATTAGTAACGCGGTCTGACACTGCCCGGTTTACGAATCGATACTAGCACGGTTACTGTCCGGGGTTACTAGACATTTTATTAACTCTGTCGTGACCATACAGCACAGTGACATCGAAAGTATTAGAAATGTCCTAAAATCTGAGCTGTATACCACTTGATACATTACAAATGATTGAAAAGCAAAAGTCAGTCCATATTACAATTTTGACAAGATTTATGGTGGCCGCAATATCGTCTTTCATAAGGGTGGTGATTGGAAATGTTCCAACTCCCGACACTGGCCTTATATATCTTGACAACCAGCTTCTCCCTTCATTAGACTTCTGGGACCTGCGCCTTAATGATGGCGGTATCAGGCCAGATGGCCTTTTAATTAGTGATTTTGTCTATCCATGCTCATTTATGTTAACTAAACTTCTATCACAAACGTCTATGGCATCGCTACACACCCACACCAAACTAACATAATAGAGAGACGGCTTTAGTACACAGCAATTGCCTAGAGAGCCAATGACATGGGAACAAAAGGCTTTCTTTATCGATTGCATGCATGGTTTGTGAAGAAAATAATGATTTAGATACCTTTGTGTTGTTTATATTACTTTATATGAAATAGACAAATGGGATAAAGTGACTATATTTCAACGGAAAAGATTATCAAATTTCCAACAAATAATATATAAACATATAGTTACAAAATTCCAACCATAATCACTTTTTGAGAATAAATTAACTCCAAAACATCTAACACCCCGCACCAAAACCGGTTATATATATCTACCATGGGAAAGACTATTTCGTTTTTCTTTTAAACGTGTATTTCAGTTTTTCCACTTTGAAACAGTTGCTCGTTCCTTTGTTCTTCACAACTAAAAGGAGCCATTCAGTAGCCAGGCGCCGTCCATAAAGAAGGCCATAATTGAAATGTCTTATTCGTATCACACAATTAGCAACAAAATCCAAGCCGGTAGAAAATATATAAATATGTACACATGAAAAACAATACAGATAAACTATCTTTCATTTGGGAACATCGAACTATGTGAAAATACGTTGAGAGAAATACAGTATCGGCATACCCCGTCACGCTATATATTAGGATCGTGTTTTTTCCTTTATAAAATATTTTCTTTTTAAACAGAATGGGTGAACAGTTTAAATGTTCCAGGCAAGACAAATCCGTGTCACTGACCAGTATTCTTTTTACCGAATGAATTTCTGAAGCGTTTAATGAGTATATTTTGACTGCACTCTTAAAGCGCAAGTGTTGTTTTCGGCATTATTAATGTTGGAGGAGTGACAACATTATACAAAGTGTTATATTTGTAACACTTTCAGAAATTGTTTTAAAAAAGTGTTATATCCAACATTATAGTGCTGTATCAGGAGCAATACAACTCTTTACACTGTTTGTAAAGTGTTGTATGCTCCTGATACAGCACAATAATGATGAATATAACCCTTTCTGTCAACAGCTTCTGTGAGTGTTACAAATATAACACTTTATATAATGTTGTAACTCATTGGATATTTATTAAGTTAAATACAAACTTTCGTTTGAAGATTGTGTGTTATAAGGTACACCATGTGAGCCTCACCAAGAGCAAGGTTGTTGAAACAATCCGCCATATTGACAGAAGTACCCTTCCCCAAGTAAAACAAGTACTGAGAAACCTCAATTCGCAAGAAGTTCTAGCAAATCTCCAGAGTAAATTCGTCATAGTCCCAGCAGACAAAGCTCCAAATAATATAATATTCATATGTAAATATTACTATTACCAGGTGCTGGTTAAAGAATTGAATGTAAACATATCGTCATCAAATAGGTCTACTTACTCCCAAACAGCATTTACTCTGGAAGATTTATTTAACAATCACCAAACGTTTATCAGGGAAAGGGGTTTTTATCTTCCAACCAATCATAACGATATACCAAAAGTATACTAGACTCCCAAACTGCATAAATCACCATACAAAGCTAGATTCATAGCTGGTTCTAGAAGCTGCATCACCAAGCTTCTTTCAACCCAGTTGACGAGGGCCCTTCAGGAGGCAAAAACATTTTGAGAAAGGTATTGCGCCTCTATTTCTAAAAACTCTGGCGTTGAATGTATGTGGATATTGAAAAACTCAAAATGTCTTACGGAAGAACTTGATGCTAAAGGTCATATACCGTACAGACATGTATCCACATCGGATTTCTCGACTCTCTATACTACAATCCCTCATCAGGACCTTATTTTTCGTCTAAGTTCATTAATAGTATCTGTGTTCAAGAAAACTGATCGTAGATATATTAATGTCGGAAGCCATTAAGCATTATTTAGCTCTACTACATACAAAGATATCATCCATGGGATGTTTCTTTGTTTATAGAGTTGCTTGACTTTCTCATAAAAATATCTATGTGAAATTTGGCAAAACAATATATCAACAGCATATAGGTATTCCAATGGGTACTAATTGTGCACCCCTGTGGCTGACCTATATCTGCTCTCTTATGAATATGACTATATGCAGGCGCTTTCAAAAACCGATCCATTCAAAGCCCGTTTCTTCTCATTCACCAAACGCTATATAGACGATCTTCTCGCTGTGGATAGGCGCTATATAAATGACGCAGTGAAGGATATATATCCACCTTCACTGGATTTGAAGAACATGACAAATAGCCCTACAGATACATCATATTTAGACCTATATCTCTATAAAAATGAAGCGGGCCTTCTCTCTCGTCAAAGAGATGATTGTAATTTCGACATCGTAAACTATTCCTTTCTGGACAGTAATATTCCAGTGGGACCTGCATATGTCGTATACATATCTCGCCTTGTAGCATTTGCTAGATCCTGCGTTAAATGTGACGATTTTAATCAATGTCACAAAACAGGGCTATATCACCAAGCGCCTCCACTCAAAGTTTCTCAAATTTGGCGATACATATCGCATGCTGATAGCAAAATACGAGCGTATAGCGTGCAAGATCTATGGCGTTATGTTTCGTAACTTGTGTCTAATTCCGCTCAACCCGGGGCTAGGGGCCGTATGAACCTGTGTACTTCAAGATCCTCATGGTGCTCATATGAACAGTCACAGTCAAAGTATGACTGAGATACATCATTCTCTAGATGACGACTTTACAACGAATATTATGGATTAAGAATACTGATCAGCGACACGGATTTGATATTTTTGGAGCATCATTATATCTTGCCGGCATCATTGAAAACTGTTGACCGCTTCTCTCTTGCAGGGAACTAGCCTATGTTTATATATACTATGATTGTCTTTTTGAATTTGGTGCTAATACTGTTATATGGAATATGGAATAGGTCTTTGGATTATGGACGCGGATATTCTTTAATGGACAACGGCTGAATTATGAATGACGGACCACACGCTTGTAATTGAATGGGATAGAGCTCAGTGACACGGTTCGCATATAGTTGTTTTGACAAGTGAACAGATATGAATCTGTCGATAGAGGTGCGAGTTTTCGCAACGGAATAACAAATATACCCTGGATATTTAGTTGAGCTGAATCGCTACAAATTGATATATGAGGTTTGAGTAGTAGATCATGGTATTGTATGTAAACTGCTCCAAGTCTTCATATGCATTCCTCGAGTATTTTTAGATTTGAAATATTTACTTGCCATCGCCACCTGATTTTATTTAAAGAGCAACACAATATTTTTTTTAAAATGATTTCGTGCCCATTAGAAGCGCTCTCAGGGACTTGCATTTTTTTTAAAATTATTTATACATGGTCTCTCTAAGATCGTAAACTACGAGTAAAATGTTTTTAGCTCTCCCTCGAAAAGTCCATAAACAATTCTAGCTGTGGTACTATTGTGATGGAGAAGATAAGTGAGATATCCAGAAAGTCAGACACGCCATGCTCATTTTTCTCCCTCCTTGTCACCGGTAATAACGAAGACAAATCGCGGAAGAGAGAAGTGTCTCGGGTCTGCTTCGCAGTGCGTGATATCTTACCGGCGCCCGAGATCTTGATTGATGCTGGACAATGGCCGGCAATAGACAGGTAACACGTGGAGTGGAATTCCCGCGAAATCCCTTTACTGATTAATTGTCAGGCAATGTCTCCATCTAGGTCTATTAAAGCCGCTAACGTAGATGTAATTGGGTACTTGGATCGATTCTGGTGTATAAATATTTTCAGAATTGATAGTGACTTCAAAGAGTTCCTGATATCACCAGCATGTTATTTGCAAAACGCATATAATCATCCGATATATATGGATCGAAAGGGAATGTGACTGTTTCGGTTAAAGCATCAGTCATGGATATGGACAGACATGGTTTCGATTCTCATTACAACCAATATCTGGTTTTGTTTTAGCTTCATGGCTAACAGTAACATATGGAGAGAACGGCAAACACATCCGCCCGTCTTTGGACATCGACATGCACTCCCTGATACCTGCGCATATGGTAGACTGGCGCATTCTCGTGTTCGAACAGGTACTTCTTTAGATCTGGCCTGTTTCCTTGTCGTGATGGACTACTTTCTCGTGTTTGTACCGACGCTCAGTTTCGGTACCGTACTTATATATACCATATTTATATCACAATCCACATTGGGGATTGAGGATTCCTCCACTAACACGTTTTACATTTACATCATTCTATCTCCCGTATAAAATATATTGAATATATTTGCAAGCACGTCAGCATGTAACTATTAACACACCTTCGCAGAGTGGCAAACTGCCTGACCACCTCACTGACCAGGTGTCACCCGCTTCACATGTCCGGTAATTGTTTCCTACCATCTCGTATCCCTCGTTACAATAGTAAAATACGCGGGCACCGTACGTGAAGTCAGAGCTGTGACGATATCCATTGCTGGGATAACCCGGGTCACCACAGGACTTGGCTGCAAGACACAAGCACCAAAGAAGGAATGAGAAAATTCCCCATGACGAACAGGGAATGCTACTTTGGAGAGCTCATACTTGATAGGGGTTGGGTATCTATTTCGTTTAAGCAATGTGATTTGTAAACTTCTGGGTGTCCTTGAATACAATGACTAAGTCCAAATATGCTGGAATAACGCTTGTTTTCACACTGAACTGATACCATGCAACTTCTTCTTGTCATATTTCTCACATGCCTAATAAATTGGGAGGTATAGGATTTGTTATCACTTGTCATCAATATTTCCAAATACAATACGCCTAAATTGGTGCTAAGGTGGGCATATTGTTAGTCTGTTCAAAAGTATCCTGCACATTTAAAAAATATAACAGATGTCAAACAATACTTAAAGCAAACCAGACTGCCGTGGTACCTCGAATCGCTGGCGCGTGACCACCGGTATTACAGCATATCGGGATGTTCTCCGTTTACATATTTTATAAGACATGGGCGGAGTTTCGTTGCGACGCCATGCATAAATTTGCATCTAATTGATATAATGTCGGCATAACTACTATTGTAGGATTTACTAGTTAGAAAATAGCACACTACAGGTTACTACCATGCATTTTGTCATCAAAAAAGTTCAGATATGTCCTTAGAACGACATAAGTATCAGTAGAACACAAAAGCAGTTGAATGGTTTTCGGCTATCTTCGAAACTTACCACATTGAACAACGCGATGTCAGTAACAAATGGAACAGCGACTACCTTTAGACAACTTTGAACAAGAAGAACTTCAGGTCTACCGTACCATTTAAATTAAATGCAACATTAAAAATTAAATGCAAAATTAAAATTAAATTAAACTATCGTAACCATGATAGTCTTACACGAAAACGAGGACTGTGGCATGCTTCGTTATAGCAGCGCAATTGTGTCCAACTTACGACGACATGACATCAGTGGTCCTTGCCACGTGCCCCCAATACAGCGGGAATATGGGCTGCCTTCGCTATAGTAGCCTGGGTTACAGATGTAGAGGAGAGGGGTACCTTCCGTATATGGAGGTCCAGTACCGTCAATGGTGGCATACTCTTCAGAGGGAGGCTCATCACAATCTGTCGACGCTGTGCGCAATAAAATCATTTGTATTCGCCTTTTTTCACATTAATAGCGCAAACCTCATAGCAAAAGAAACAAACATTTTCAATGCCGGCAGAGTAACAATGAACATGTTAACTCAATGCGGAAAAGGCTCATGCATATTTGTGTGCAGCTTAGCCACAGAGATACAAGCGGAAGTGTGTGTTGCCTAGTACGTTTTGCTCAGTGCGTGTTGCTCAGTAGCAACGGCAAGCGCAATCGAGCCACAAAATCGCTGAGTGTCTGAAAGCTGAGCCTAATATTCATGTCAATACGAATGATGCATATGTGTTCCATATTAAATTGGGAATATATATCAAATAAGCCTAAACGTATTATCTTTTCATATCCAACCTCAATGTCATTATGCCACTTTTTAATCGGTGATATCACGCTTGGGGTATTAAATGCAAGTTAACCTGTTCCTCCTAGTATTAGTGAGTGAGACACTACTGCAAATATGAATTGCGGTAAACATAAATGTGAACTGTCCAATAGTTCTGAATGATAATTTCGGTAACGCCTACCAGTTTAATTGAGAATTTATGTGGGGGAATTCTTTAGGATGGCGATGTTATATCTCTGTCATCCAACAGAAGCTAAGATGAGGCTGTTACATCCTCATCTTTAGCCCATGAGTGCTACTGAAAGATTTTGAAAATGAGGTCATATTCTTGACTGTTTGTCAGGTCTCAGATGAGTAAAATTAATTAATTGAAAATTAATAATCAATTAATTCATTAAGCAATTATTAATTAATTAATTAATTAATTAATTATTCTTTATTACATTTTCATATTTGTCACAATGTCCTATTTAATGTCTCCCGTATATGAATTTGTGAGCCCTTTAATCCCCCTGCGTGTTTAGTTTATGACGGCTGAGTTTCATGTCTTTACTAATTATACTGTCGTTCACTAATCATTCCAGAAAGGACGCCTTTGCACGATTAATAGAGATGTGGTATCGGTGGTTTGAAATATCAAATCTTCCCCAGAATCACACCGATTAATAGCTTGAATGTGAGATTGTTCATCATAAGTAAACACGAGTCGATACTGGTCAAGCCGTGCCTAGGGAAATGTGGCGATATATCCATAAAGGAGTGGGCATGGATGTACAGACATCATTATAGCGTGGTCACTGTTCGAAAATGCTTTTAGTGTTTCGCATTCCAGTTGACGACAATCCTTGGGGTTCAATACATCAACAGCTACTAAAAGCAATCGTTCTTGTTTACGAGCTCTAAGATCTAAATCTAATTGTAGAACGAGTTTTGCTTCGTTAACTGAAAGCCTTCGCTGTCGACCGTGTGAAACGCCAGGCGAAAATGACACGTCCGAGGGTGTCATCTTTATCACTGATATCTCAGGGTCATGTGCGACTGGACGAAATATATCCGTTAGATCCCACATTCTGTAGGCAGCCATCGTCCCAGATAAAATCTCTGCGTCCACAAATATCAATGTTAATCAACGCTATTTTGGTTTCTTGAAAGGGATACGAGAGGGAATAGAGGAAATAGCGCGTTAACATTACCAATCACAATGATGAGTATAGTATAGAGACCTCAAAATGATGATCTGGTTTCGCTTCCAAGTCGAAATGGAGTAAAGTCGTTGTTGATTTTTAGGTGCCAAGTCTTATCACATGCAATGCATCGCCAAAAATTTGAAAGACGAAAATCATAAAAAAGAATGAATAAATTAATGCGATATTTTTGACAATTTGATTAATATTAGTCTCCATTGAAATGTCCCGGTCTTGAACCTCGTCGAATCTTCGAGTATTCGAGGTCATTTGTCAGACGAGGAACATTTCGCTTCGCCAATTCCAATTTTACGGGTCTCTGCCATTTCAGCCTCCGTTAAGCTACCGTACCAGATTAAGTCCCGGTCTTAGTTTTTTAACCAAGGAACTACAATCACATACAGACCGTTCTATCTACACGGCCAATTCTCTGTATGATATTTTTATTGATCGGAAGTTCCTCGGCAAATTCCAGGACGAGAGCTCGATGTCTGAAGAAAATGAGCCTCACAGACAGGCGGTCTTTATTCCATAAGCAATTATATCGGGAGAAGTATCCTTGAGACCAAAGGCCCGAATCTTTCGATCGTTCTCTCACCCGGACATTCACGTCAGTGCCATACAGACTGATCATAACTGGATTTTCGCCTTACATTGGTCGTGACTTTTTGTATAGGTCAGATATTACATTTACCCGATGGGCTTAATATTCATTTTGGCACAGAAAAACTGATGCCGGTTTATTTAGCAGAGCAGCTGCTTGCATAACTGCATCCAATTATGCCATAAGCCGTGTAGCTTTATTACTGCGAAGTGTACGATTGTGCAATATTGCAAGTAAATAGGGCAGCATGCCAATGGGTATACAGGCACAATGACTAGAACCATTCACTGTACCGAATGTGATAATAAGTGGAATATAATTGTCAGATCCGACATTCCGTAGACGATTATCGTCCAAAGTGGAGTTCCGCATGAATAGTCAAAGTGCAGTATCGAAATCCAAACAGCATACCAAAAAAAACCCATGAGCTAGGTTCTGACAAGAGGGAAGTGGTCACCAGTTCTCAATGATGTAAGCATGACGATACGAATTTATCCATTTCGTATCATTGGTTATCCTTTTATCCAGATCGATGTCCCAGTCTTTTTTTTTTAGAGTATTCTATATCTTTGGTGACGTCAATTGAAATCGTTTTCAAGGGATATGGCAAGTGATACAGGAGGAATATGTATATGTCAGAAGATGAGATGAATGAATGAATGAATGAATGAAATTTTATTCACCAATTAAAGTAAGAATATAATAAGTGCATATCTTCATAGAAGGTTTAATTATGGCGGGAATAAAGCCCAATGGGCTTGTTCTATCCCATGAGAAATAGCTCTGGTCAGAGTGCTAAACGACAACTGGTGACAGTGGAACATTCAATAGGCAATGGAATAATCAATAAAGGCAAATTAGTGAAAATAGATCAATTTTCAAATAAAAAAGCTTTGAGGTTTGATTTAAACAATGAGGAGGATGTTATGTTTTTAAGTCTTGAGGGGAGCTTGTTCCATTCCCGAGGTCCCGTGACTCTGACTGTATAATAGGAAAAATTAGATACATAAAAGGGTCTGTATAAGTTCACCTCGCGATTTCTTGTAGGATAATGATGGACTTCAGACAACTTTGTAAAGTGATCATGGAACTGAGCAGGAATAAACTCAAAATGATATAGGAACTTATGAACCAGATTTAAGCAACTATATAAGTTCAAGCTTATAACTGGCAGGATTTTTAGATCTGAAAATAGGGGTTGAGTATGGTCGCGTTTATTCGAGAAGGTAATGATACGGACAATACGCTTTTGAAGCAATATTAAAGGATTCAGGTGAGTGGTATAAGTGTTCCCCCAGAGGATGTTGCAATACGATAGGTACGGAAAGATCATGGAGTAGTACAGAATAAGGAGTGTTTTCTTGTTTACGGAGTTTTTTATGTGGTTAATGATTCCTGTATTTCTGGCTACCTTTTTACAAATATAGTCAATATGGTTTGTCCAATTTAACTTGCTATTAAAAACTACACCGAGGAACTTGAAGCAATCGACGGCTTCAATCTGTTCACCGGCTATAACTAAATGTGGCGGCGGCTGCAGACGTTGTTTGTTAGGCTTGATAATCATGAGTTTGGTTTTTTTGACGTTCAAAGATAGTCGGTTTGCCGAAAACCATATGTGGAGTTTATCTAGTTCTTGTGACATGATTCTGATGACATGGTCAAGATTTACAGAGGAATATACAACACTTGTGTCGTCGGCAAATAGGATGATGCGAAGGAGGTCTGTAGCATTATTTATGTCATTAATGTAGATGAGAAAGAGGAGGGGGCCAAGAATCGAACCTTGTGGTACCCCACATGTGATATTCATGGGAGATGAAAGTATATTATTGTAGGAAACACGCTGTATTCTATTAGATAGATAACTCCTGAGCCAATTATTGGCCGTGTCCCGAAAACCATAATGGTGTAGCTTAGAGAGGAGAATATCATGGTTGACCGTATCAAAGGCTTTTGATAGATCCAGAAAGGTTATGGCACTAAATTGTTTCGCGTCCGCGAGATATAACTCTACTTGATAGAGATATTAACTCTACTTGATACCCAGACGTTCCAGTATCTAAAACTGTCTTAGTGGTCCGTTAACGCTTCCATAAAAATGACCCAGTAATTAAGAGATACAAGAAGAAAAGATTGTGGTAGGCTGCAGCTAGCCTTGCCTGTAAACAGTATAAACACGCAACAGTGCATTAGAATAGTAGGTTGACTTCCGCAAGTATAAAATGCAGATTTTCAGCTGATGATGTGGAAATTCATGGCGTCTTTGCATAATAGAATACAATAACACAATAGGCTAGCCATTAAAGGCAAACAGATTTGATTCTTGGAAGCCGGTAGTTTGGATCCCCCTTGAATTCTGCCAATCATCGCTCAACCAATGTTGTGTATTGTGTGTGTGTGTGAGTGTTGGTGGGAGTGAGGTCAAACGCTTGAGCGAAAAAGGGTGCCAGACATTGTCTTTGCTAATTTTACTGTCGTCTACGAATAATGCTATTTTGTGTGGTATCGCTAGTTTCAACTTTCAAAAATGCCCCAGAATCATACAGATAGCTTGAATGTGAAATTCTTCATCGTAAGTAAACACAAGTCGGTATTAGTCAAGCCGTGCCTTGGGAAATATGGTGATATGTACATGAAGGAGTGGGCATGGATGCAAAGGTCTGCATCATTATAGAGTGGTCATTGTTCGAAAGTGCTTTTAGCGTTTCGCATTCCAGTTGACGACAAGCCTTTGAGGTTCAATACATCAACAGTCACTAAAAGCAATCATTCTTGTTTACCGGCAACAAGATCTAGATCTAAGTGTAGAACGAGTTTTACTTCATTAAAGCTTTCGTCGTCGACCGTGTGAAATGCCAGGCGAAAATGACACGTCCGAGTGAGTCATCGTTTTCACTAATATTCCAGGGTCATGTGCGACTGGACGAAATATAGGCGATAGATCGCACATTCTGTAGACAGCCATCTTCCAAAATAAAATTTCTGCGCCCACAATTTTAATTGTTAATAAACACCAGTTTGATTTCTGGAAAGAGATACGAGAGAAAATAGAGGAAAAGTGCGTTAACATTACCAATCACGAGTCTAGAGACCTCAGAATGATGGTCTGGTTTCGTTTCCATCTCGAAATGGAGTAAAGTCGTTGCTGATTTTTAGGTGCCAAGTCTTATCACATTCATGCAGCGGAAACAACATTTGGAAAGACGAAAATCATAAAAAAATGAATGAATTAATGAATGCGATATTTTGGACAATTTGATTAATTTTAGAATCTAATGAATTGTCCCGGTCTTGAACCTCGTCGAATCTTCGCATACTTGGGGTCATTTGTCAGACGAGGAACATTTCGTTTCGCCTATTCCAATTTTACGGGTCTCTGCCGTTTCAGCCTCCATATAGCTACCGTACAAGATTACGTCCTGGTCTTAGTTTTTTTTAACTAGAGACATGTCGTCTACAGGCCGCTCTGTCTACACGGCCAATTCTCCATATGATATTTTTATTGATCGCAAGTTCCTCGGCAAATTCCAGGACGAGAGCTCGATGTCTCAAAGAAAATGACATCACAGAAAGGGGGTCTTTATTCCATAAGCAATTATATCGGGAGAAGTATCCGTGAGCCCAAAGGCTCGAATCTTTCGATCGTTCTCTCACACAGACATTTACGTCAGTGCCGTACAGACTGACCATAACTGGATTTCGCCTTACATTGGTCGTGACTTTTTCTGTCCTACAAGATTAGAAAGCTACAGCAAGTCTTTAGGTCAGATATTACATTTACCCGATGGGCTTAATATTCGTTTTGGCACAGAAAAACTGATACCGATTTATTTTTGTCGAGCAGCTGCTTGCATAACGGCGTCCAATTATGCCATAAGCCGTGTAGCTTTATTACTGCGAAGTGTACGATTGTGCAATATTGCAAGTAAATAGGGCAGCATGCCAATGGGTATACAGGCACAATGACTAGAACCATTTACTGTACCGAATGTGGTAATAAGTTGAATATAATCGTCAGATCCGACATTCAGTAGACGATTGTCGTCCAAATTGAAGTTCCGCATCAACAATCGAAGTGCCGTATCGAAATCCAAACAGCATACAAAAAACACCAGATAGTTTCTGACAAGAGGAAAGTGGTCAACAGTTTTCAGTGATGTCAGCATGATGTTCCTCTCATCCATTTCCTATCATTGATTATTTTTTTATCCAGATCAGTCTCCCAGTCGTTTGTTTAGAGTACATATTTCATCTATATCTTTGGTGACGTCAATTAAAGACGTTTTGAATGGATCTGGCAAGTGATACAGGCGGAAAATGTATATGTTAGAACATGAGATATTAAATCTACTTTGTACCAAGACGTTCCAGCAGCCCAAACTGTCTTAGTGGTCCCTTAGCGCTTCCATACAAATTATCCAGTAATGGGAGGCATGCATAATCGGACCAGAAGTAAAATCAGACGTCAGTTCTCTCAGTGGATTGGTTAACTGGACTAAAATCGACAAACAGGAAGATGTAATCACAGAATATGATTGGATATCTGGTATTGTGAAGGTCTCCTAATTGGGGAGGAAACGATTGTGATAGGCTGCAGCTAACCTTGACTGCATGACCTTGCATAGTATCAGCACACATCAGTGCATTAGGAGAGTAGGTTGCCCTCCGAATGTCAAAATAACCATTGTGAATTGCAAATTTTCAGCTGATGGTATGGAAATTCATAGCGTCTTCACGTAACAGAATACAATAACAGAATACGCTAGCCTTTGAAGGAAAAACGATTTGGTGCTTGGAATTACAAGTATGAATTTATGAGGCAAGCTAGGTGATTATAATGAAGCTATGATATACAGATAACGATAAATATGCAGGTGCGATTATCAAAACTTCAAAATATACCGGTAACTACATATATGTGAATAACATTACATCTGTACGACCTATACATATGTCATGGAGGACATCAACCATGCAGGTGGTTATGGCAAATACGTGAGCAAGACTAGACGGAGCGAATGGACATGGCCAAATATACATTCACATGACAAATATGACATCACACAGACACCCATTGTCTTAGTTTGGCAACTTTGTGATTCCAAGATTGGATACGACACCCCCCCCCCCGCCCCCTCTTAGCTTGGTACCCCTTCCGCCCCCTCCTAGCTTGGTACACGTACCCCATCATGACACGAGGCATCCCCCTGCGCGGCACATGTACTGGTGCCCCAGCAAGATATGACATCTCCTAGATTGGTACGCGTACACCGGTGTGATACAAAACGCCCCCCAGTGTGGCACAACTGTCCCAACGTAATACGACATATCTCCCAGCTTGGTTCACATATACCGGTGATATGACACATCCAGTTTAGTACAAGTAACCAAACATGATTTGACACATCTCCAGGATGATAAACGTACACAGGATGATATGAAGCACCTCCAGTGATACGTGTAGCCCAGCATAATATGAAGCATGCCCCAGCTTAGTAGACATACCCCGGCATGATATGACACATTTTCCCCAGCTTTGTATATGTACCCCAGCAAAATATGACAAATCATCCAACTTGATACATGTACCCCAGCATAATAAGAGGCATCCCCCCGATTATTAGTACACCCACCCCAGCATGATATGACGCATTCCCAGGTTTGGTATACTATAGACGTACTCCGGCATGATTTGACACATCCCCAGGTTTGATACACATAATCCAGCATGATATGACAAATATCCATGTTTGGTACACATAATACAACATGATATGACACATCCCCAGGTTTGGTACACATCCGCCAGCATCATATGATATATCCCCATTGTTGGTACACCTAACCCAGCATGATATGACACATCCCATGTTTGGTACACCTACCCCAGCATGATATGACACATCCCATGTTTGGTACACCTACCCCAGCATGATATGACACAGCCCCAAGTTTGGTACACATCCGCCAGCATGATATGACACATCCCATGTTTGGTACACCTACCCCAGCATGATATGACACATCCCATGTTTGGTACACATACCCCAGCATGATATGACACAGCCCCAAGTTTGATACACCTAATCCAACATGATATGACACATCCCCAGGTTTGGTACACATCCGCCAGCATCATATGATATATCCTCATTGTTGGTACACCTAACCCAGCATGATATGACACATCCCCAGGTTTGGTACACATCCGCCAGCATCATATGATATATCCCCATTGTTGGTACACCTAACCCAGCATGATATGACACATCCCCAGGTTTGGTACACATCTGCCAGCATGATATGACACATCCCATGTTTGGTACACCTACCCCAGCATGATATGACACAGCCCCAAGTTTGATACACCTACCTCGGCATGATATGACACATCCCCAGATTTAGTACCCCTACTTCAGGATTATATGACACATTCCCAGGTTTAGTACACGTACTCAAGCATGGCACAATACTTAACTTGATACACGTACACGTACTGATATGACACATTCTCCAGCTCAATACACGCGTACACCGGTATGATCTTCTAGTTGTGTGCACGTATATGACAACATGGCATGATATGACACAATAGGATGCCACACGATCTTATCTGATCGCTACCCTGATGGCATGGTCAAAAACAACAACGATGACTGTCACTAATTAGTTCCGGTATAAAGAGATAATTTTCTTTTTCAATAATTCAAGCCCGATTAATAAATGGCGAGGATATGTCTGCTTCAATGCAAAGTTAGATGTTTCATTATACACTTACCTCGGACCGGAGTCACGGGCGGTTCTGGTTTCGTCTCCTCGAACTCGTTCGGGTTTTCCGGCGGCACGGAAAGTACCACGCCCCACAGCATCAACAGTACAAGATGGCGGTTCATTGTTTGCTGAAATTTATAAATAGAAGTGAAAATTGACTATTTGGTGAAATATTCAGATGTGGGCATGTGAAGATTATCCAAGTGCCATGTCCAAAAGAAAAATCAGTACCTGTAGCTTCCTGGCATCTCTTTCGACAACTTTCGACGCGGATCTGTCATTCAGGGTGAATGCCCTTGGTGCTCAATTTGATTCTTAAGCATTGGGCACCACATGAACATTGGTATGGCTTCTCACCATAATATGCTAATTGAGATGTGTATTGCTGGTGGTCTTGTATAGACAATGAGAACATTCGCATGGTCTTTTATCGCTCTACACTTTGTTTTGACTGTGAGTAAACTGTGGAATATTCTGACATGAGCAAAATGGGCATACAATTGTGAAAAGGCAGTGTTGGTTACACATTCACCCCCAAAGTGCCCACACAGGAAATACTGCTCAATGAGCAGGATGTTTGATCCCATGTTTGGGGAAAAAGACCGCAAGCTGATGCTATAGGGGTTATATCTCTCGTTTTGTTCTTTTACCACTTCACTGGCGTAATACAACAATCAGTTGTGCCCTGCTCCTGGCCTATCCTATCAAATATTGGCGAGGCACACCAGGGAGCCGATAATGGATTGACTTGAGGAAACAAATGATCTGTAAAACACGAGTCTATTTGCGTCTCTCTGAATACCGATACTTCCGGGTCATTGCTACCAGTAGTATATGGCTTCAGTAAATTACAGGAATTGCTTCCAATTTCCTATTAATCATGGGCCTGTAAGCATATTACCAGATATCAGACCTGTCCATTATACACTCGTACCTTGTCCTTTATGGCAATTTACGAGCAAATTAAAGCTGCGCGTATTTAGAGTCACCTTTATCTCGTCTTGAGACTTGCCTTCATGATTCCTATACTCGTCCTTCGGAAAATTTATCCAAATAATTATCCTGGAGGTGGAATCTAGATCCAGGTAATTATTTAGATTAATTCTCCGTCTCCGGAAATAATTACTTGGATCAAGATTCCACCTCCGGGATAATTATTTGGATCAAGATTCCTCCTCCGGAAATAATGCTTCCTGCTTTCAAAGCTTCCCAGGACACCAACGATATTATGAATTCGATAAAGATTCCGCCTTTGAAAATAACTACTGGGATCAAAATTCCAGTTCCGGAAATAATTACTTGGATCAAGATTCCACCTCCTGAAATAAGTATATAGATGAAGATTCCACCTCCGGAAATAATTACTTTTTCAGGATTCCATCTATAATTATTTGGACCAAGATTTCACTTCCGGAAATAATTACTTGCATCAAGACTTCACGATTAATTATTTGAACTAAGATTCCTCCTCCTGAAATAATTATTGGGATCAAGATTCCACCTCCAGAAATAATGTATTGGGTCAAGATTCCACCTTCAGAAATGATTACTTGGATCAAGATTCCACCTATAATTATCTCAATCAAGATTTCGCCTTCAAAATAATTATTTGGGTCAAGATTGCACATCCAGAAATAATTACTTGGATCAAGATTCTTCCTCCGGGAAAAATTCCATCTATAATTATTTGGATCAAGATTCCACCTCTGGAAATAATTACTTGGGTCAAGATTTCATCATTAATTAATTGGATAAAGATTTCATCATTAATTAATTGGATAAAGATTTCTCCTCTGGATATAATTACTTGGATCAAGATAAATACTCCGGAATAACTACTGGGATCAAGATTCCAGTTCCGGAAATAATTACTTGGATCAAGATTCTACCTCCAGAAATAAGTATATAGATCAAGATTCCACCTCCGGAAATAATTACTTTTTCAGGATTCCATCTATAATTATTTGGACCAAGATTCCACTTCCGGAAATAATTACATGCATCAAGACTTCACGATTAATTATTTGGATTAAGATTCCTCCTCCGGAAATAATTATTGGATCAAGATTCCACCTCAAGAAATAATTCATTGGGTCAAGATTCCACCTTCGGAAATGATTACTTGGATCAAGATTCCACCTGCAGCATTCTTTAAAGATATTAACACCATTCTATATAAATTTGTATGGGGCGGGGGTCCAGACAAAGTAAAACGGAAAACTCTGATATGCGATGTAGAGGAGGGAGGACTAAATATGATCGATCTGTATACATTTTCTAATTATCTAAAGGTAAAGTGGGTAAAAAATATGACAAGTAACTCTTCTGTCTATCGAGTCATGGTGGAGAAAATTTTAGAACCAACGGGAGAGGATACCTGGAGTTTAGGCCCTGATGGGTTACAGGAACTTATTAGGCATGTAAATAATCCATTTTGGAGCGATGTGTTATCAGCTTGGAGGGATTTAGTAAAACAGGAAAGATTACCAGACACAGACGAATTGCTATATAATTCTAGCCCGTTTTCGAAATGGAAAACAATCGACCAGTGGCGTGCAAAAGGTGCGTACCAATTAACCTACCTAGTTGGAGAGTACGGTTTGTTTTTAACTTTTGATCAATTCAGACAAAAATTCGATGTTGCAAAGAAAGATTTTATTTTATATTATGCCATTATTCACAACATTTCCGCCGAAATGAAAACGAGGCTAAAACAGGTTGACGGGGGTAAACTACAACAGCCGGATGGTATGTTAAATAAGATTACTAACCAAAAATCCTTAAAATTTATCTATAAGCATCTATTGAGAACTATAAAAGTGAAACCATTTGATACAGAAAATAAATGGATTTTGGAGCTGGGCTTAAATCACCAAGACTGGGCCAAAGTATACAAAAACGCTTTGATATTACCCCACAGTCCAGTTTGCAATTTTTTCAATTCCAAATAACACATAGAATTATTGTTACGAATCAAAAATTAATGCGTTGGGGTAAAGTGGAATCCGATAAATGCAGTTTTTGTGGCCAAGAAACGGAAACAATAATTCATTTGTTCTGGTCCTGTTGTCATAGCCAGAAACTGTGGCAACAGTTTGAAAACTGGCTCCAGATACTCAATATATTTCCCTCTGCATTGTCAATCAAACAGGTTATTCTTAGTACACCGACGGACGGTGTCCTGTTGAAACATCTTATATTGCTGGTAAAGAAACACATATACAATTCCTGCCTTCGAGAGAGCGAAGCAATATATATACAAAGTGAGAGATATTGAGAAAAGTTTGTCAAGTAGTGATGAATTAGAAAAGGGCTTCGTTAAGAAATGGAGCCCCCCTGGCAAACATCTTTGTTTAATTTTATGTATGCATGTCAGTAAACATGGATGGTGGTAAAACAACAACAACAGGCAAACGCACCGTGAATAGAAGTAACAGGAAAGGGTTTCTTGTACCGTTATAGAAAGCGTATTTCGTACTATATATTACCTCTGATACTGAAGTTCCCAGCATGATCCACCATGTTTCGGAATACAAATATATTTGCTCCTCTATAATTATCTGAAGGACTGACTAATCTGAAGGCTAAATCTGAAGGCACCTCAACCTCTTCTATCCTCTTGGACTGTTTGTCCGGGAGGGTGGAGAAGGGGTCGAGGGTGGCAATCGTTCTCGTACAAATTCTTGTTATTGGCTTTAACCAAGTAAAGGGAGAAGTTTTAAAAACCCTCACTATGGCATGTATGGACTTTCGTCCTTTTTCGGCGAAAGAGTGGGGAAAACATTTTATGAAAAAAAATATATATATAATAATAAAACCTCCATAGTCCAAATCTCATTCAGCCGAAGTGAACAAATGACCTGATGATACGTTGTGGATCACTATGGGTATGCTTCAGAAGGTTAATTTTTCTTCTTTTTCACTTGTAGATACGAATCAAACAGTTCATAGTGGTCCTACTATAACACATTCGGACATATAATCGTGTCTACATTATTTATATTATGTATATGATTTTATGTATCACTAATAGTATTATCCAAAACCCAGTAAGCCCTGGCTATGTGGGCACTGTATGGGTGTCTTTATAACAAACCATGGCACTGTTTGAATGATGAATAAATACCCAGTGGCTTATCCAGGGCTTACTGAAAAAACCCCCCCACCTATAATGATCTCAATCAAGATTTCGCCTTCGGAAATAATTACTTGGATCAAGATTCCACTTCCTGAAATAAGTATATAGATCAATATTCCACCCCCGGAAATAATTACTTTTCAGGATTCCATCTATAATTATTTGGACCAAGATTCCACTTCCGGAAATAATTACTTGGATCAAGACTTCACGATTAATTATTTGGATTAAGATTCCTCCTCCGGAAATAATTATTGGGATCAAGATTCCACCTCCAGAAATAATTCATTGGATCAAGATTCCACCTTCGGAAATGATTACCTGGATCAAGATTCCACCTATACTTATCTCAATCAAGATTTCGCCTTCAGAAATAATTATTTGAGTCAAGATTGCACATCCGGAAACCATTATTTGGATCAGGATTCAACCTCCAGAAATAATTATTTGGATCAAGATTCTAACTCATGACATTCTTACTTCGACCGACACGCCAACCCCAAACTTATCACTTCGATGAAGATTGCATTTCCGCAAAGTATCACCTCAGTTAAGATTCCGCCTTTCAAATTTATCACTTGTGCCATTTACACGCGACATACAACGATGATGGAAAGAGAAGCCAGCGTAATACCCCACCTCCCCAATGCATCAACTTGACAAAGACTGCACCTCCAGAAAGTTCACTTTGACCAATATTCCACTTCCCGAATTTTGGACCTTCCGAATCTATCACTTTGATCAAGATCTCATCTCCGGAATTGATCACTTTGGCCAATTGGGTACATTCCGAATTTGACCGATATCCCACCTCCTGAATTATTACTTCGACCTGATGGCATCAAATTTAACCAGGAATCCACCTCCTGAAATCTATACTTCGGTCAAAACTCCGCCATCGGCATCAAGTTATGATTTTGCATGACCAAGGATCCTCTAATATCGGGATTATGATTCATCATGTCCCTTTGACCAAGATATTCGATACAAGCTCGAGATGCTATTATCTTGGCCAAGAGTTCATCCAAGACATCTTATCCAAGTCCACTTCTCCGATTATACTTGCAAGAAGCCTTGATTTATCGCACCACCTAAATCACTCAAAATCCGAGGTGTAAATTTCATCTACAAACCAGAGGTAAGCCAATCAGAATCTTGCCCAACGACTGTGTGTAGGGTGAAGTGTCCTCTCAGTAGTTACGTCGTTCGTCCTGATATGGCGGTAGGTGTCGCCAGAAACATATGACAGCCAATCAATAGACCACTCATATGGCCCATTTCGAAAATCAAATTGAATTGACGTCAATGACGAGTCGTGTCTATTTATAAATTCTATTCTACAAAGCCAGTGGACTGATAAATCAAGGTTTCTTCGAAGTGTGAACGGAGACGTCGACTTTGGTAAGAAGATGTCCCAGACTAAAATAATGGTATACGTGTCATGCATTAATGCCTCCATATTTATTATAACTTGTCCAGACAATATTTGTTCTTGTTAACGAGAAAAAAAATATTTAACCACGATATCCGTTCATATTTTAATAACAAATTCATTGTGGGTCTCCAGTTATTTATCATCGTATGTATTTCGGGACACGGTCCTGTGTTCATGAAATCCCTGGTGTCGATGGCAGACCGTATAAAGTCATGTATATTATATGATCGGCCATATGGATAGGATTGGATTGGATTATGTATGGGCCTCCTCTCAGCTTGCCAAATGCCTAATATTCCAAGGGATTAACCGGGCGTTTTGTTGATTGGCACAAACGATCCCGAGAGACAGCAGAGATGCGAGATAATAGGGTTTAGCTGCACAGTTCGAACTTGTGGGATAGTCTGGGACGAGTTAGACTGATATTTAGGAGTACGTTAATATCGATCATTGGGGAGAACATACGTTGTATTGACATGGCTCATTTAAGTGTCAAAGCTATATTATCTATAGCCCCTGAGTTGTTTCAGTTCAGACCAACGTTGTCCAATTATGAAAATAAAGGGGGTAATGGTGGGCGGAAGGGCCAAATCACACAAATGAGTCAGCTAAACAAAGTTTTAAACTGAAAGTATAAATCTTATCACAAGCGTCTTTATTTTGTTTTTCTTTGACCTGATTCTGACCATACCAGTTAATTCTTTGTTACCAATCAAGGAATCAGCGAAACATGACAACCAGCAAGATGTTGAGATACAAGCGTCTAGTCCGTCATTCAATAATCAGGCGTCGTCCATTAGCACAATAGCATCAAATTAAAAGGATAAATCATAGTACACATAAAACTAAGTTAATTTCCTGCAAGAGAGAAGCGGTCAAGAGTTTTCAATGATGCCAGCAAGACATCATGACATCAGCAAGACATCAAATCCGTATCGCTGTTCAGTATTCTTAATCCGTATGATAGACGTTGTAAAGTCGTTATATAGAGTATGATATATCTCAGAAAAAGGCCAGTTACAAACAGTTGTGAATTTAGCAATAGCAGTTCCCGCAAAACGACAAACGATGGATGGAAACTCAATCAGCTATTCTCTGAAAACACACTCGAGTGAAATTCCCCTCCAACTCAAAATCTTCAGTGCAAAATTCCACTCAACTTAAGTGAACTTCCATTGTTCACTCGGACATTGGTGATTTATTCGCTAAACACAATGTACCAACCTAAGCTTGAGTGATTTTCAACAAAAAATTAGCTTTAGCTGCGGGAATTGAACTCAAGTTGGTTTAGAGAATATGCATATTCGATATGCTGAGGACATTTCAGATTTCATCAAATGGTATATGGAACTTTCAAGAGAGGTATCTTGCGAAGAAAAAGTTTCGATCTGGAATTAATCCAAAAGAAAATAAACGCAAATTATGATTCAACAAAGATCAAGGCAGGTTGAAGTGCGATAGAAAAATGGACAATGTTTTTTCTTCAGAAAAAAACCCTTTACATTCCGGTCAAGCGATCCATGGTCACAATTATGACCACGTTTTCTTTGGACCGAATGGTTTTGAGTCAAAACGACCCAATCCTTCCGACAATCTTGAGAAAGCAAGACTGAGGACGGTGTATTCTTTAATTGAGATAATGCCAATTTTTCTGGGGTGTGGATTCAACTCGGAATGACCAACATGTACCAGTCATCACGAGGGAGCTCCGTATGCATTCTGTAGGATACAATGTCTTCATATCCGGTTAATTTTGCCATTCGTTATAAATACAACGTTTTTTGTCATAAATTCAATTTTGATTCTTTTTTGCACTCCGTGATGATTTTATGACAAAGTGTAAACATTTTTTGCCATAAAGATTCAATAACAAATAAGTAGAGCATTTCATGTTGATCAGGTAAGTCTATGATGCTTGAAATTTTAACACCTGCAATGTCTAAAACAATCGTTTTTTAACCCCGAATATTGACTTTTTATGTCTAATTAATCAAAGATTTTTTTTTAGTTTCCGCGGATTATAGTTTAGTGGATACCAGACAATTCATCACGGCGCAAATGCCATCTCTTGTCTCTTCTAGTCTGTAGTACCTAAGCATGAGATTACGAAACCGATGATGGCTCCAGGATATGATTACCTCGATATTGGCAATGTCTACAATGTGTAGTATGATATTATTCACCCGCGACTCTCATCAACCTACCTCTATCTTAACATCTCCAAATTAACACAGGTTAATAATACATACATACAAATATGAATTACGTCATCTGTATCACATCTATTTCATGTATGGCACTTGGGGGATACGTGTTCAATAGAAGGTCAGATTTTGTATTATAGATTCTGTCTGATCGCGCCAACTTTGTTGAGCCAGATATAAAATTTTCACTTAATTCAGAGGAAAACTTACTCGATAAATTATAAGAGTTCGTAACTTGGGCTGACGACATTATTCCCCGAGGTTCACCGTGTAATTAATTTTTTTTTCTGCCAAGCAGGCGCCTTGTGAAACCCAAAGGATTAAAACAATTTATAGGAAAGTGTTAAAAAGCACAGCTGGCGGCGTTTTTCTGCTCAGTAATTGTGTGGAATTAGTTTTTCCGCTCGTCGATAGTGAAATATTAGGTTTTGCTGGAAAGATTTCCTGTACATTTGAACGTATTATAATCCAAATACACATAGCACCAAATCTGTGAGACTTTGCTGATAGTGAATATCCCGGTTCATTTTACATTCACGGCATGATTCGAATTGTAAATGCCAACCGTTTATGTTTGCCCATCGCCCTGTTTTTTGGTTGATGGTTGTCACTCGAAGGAACGGATGATTTCTGTATTGCCAGTGAAGACATTATCAAATACCCCCGTACCCCATGATTAAATGGATGGTATTGGTTTATCTATTTGTTTTAAATGATACCTCTGAATGGAAGCTGGTAACAGTGAATACATAGTTAGTTCAATAGTCCTACAAAATCCTAGTACTTCACAAACCCACGGATTATCAGCTTATAGAAAATTTTCGTTCGCCAATAATAGCTTACCTTATACCGTTTCGCATATAATCTGCAACACTATGTATTGAAAATAGCGTAGAATGATGGATGACTTTTCTGGCACTCTTCTTAACCGGACATTTTTTTTATTTCATGCCGTAAATATTAAACATAATAACAGGGTTCAGTAGATTACAGGAATTGCTTCCAAATTCCTACTGGTCATGGGCCTGTAAGCATATGACCAGAAATCAGAACTGTCCATCATACACTCATATACCTTGCCCTCCATGGCCATTTACGAGCAAATTAAGGCTGCGCTAATTAGAGTTACTTTCATGTCATCTTGAGACTTGTTTCATGATTGCTACTCCTCCTCCGGAAATATTTCTTTGCTCAAGATGTCCTGCTTTCAATTATGAAGCTTTCCAGGACACCAACGATACTATGAATTCGATAAAGATTCCTCCGGAAATAATTACTTGGATCAAGATTCCACTTCCGGAAATAATTACTTGGATCAAAATTTCACCCACGGAAATAAATATTTGGATTCATATTCCTCCTCCTGAAATAATTACTGGGATCAAGATTCCACCACCGAAAAAAATTCCGTAGATTAAGATTCCATCTCAAGGGATAAATACTTGCATCGAGATTTCACCTCCGGAAATAATTACTTGGATCTTGATTCATCTCTGGAAGTAATTACTTGGATCAAGATTCCACTTCCAAAAATAATTACTTGCATCAAGATTCGTTCTCCGGAAATAATTACTGGGATGAAGATTCCACCTCCGGAAATAATTCCTTGGGTCATGATTACATATCTGGAAGTAATTACTGGGAACAAGATTCCACTTCCGGAAATAATTACTTGCATCAAGATTCGTTCTCCGGAAATAATTACTGGGATGAAGATTCCACCTCCGAAAATAATTCCTTGGGTCATGATTATATATCTGAAAGTAATTACTTGGATCAAGATTCCTTTTCCGGAAATAATTACTTGGATCAAGATTCCTCCTCCGGAAATAATTACTGGGATCAAGATTTCACCATCATCCGAACGCATGGCACGATCATACGTAGAAACTTCTGCTCGTAGCCATGCGGTAACGGGTGCTATCTGCGTGTAATAGGGCGTTTCCCAAATGGTCACATCCGACTGGTCCCGTTACATCCGACATCGGTGCAATCACATTCATACAACGAAGACACACCTCCAGAAAGCGATCGATTGAAACGATCCCATGGTGGGCCTCGAAGTGCCCCCATCACAAAATAAAAAGCATATCATTTTCCTGTGGTCTGTCGCCGATTTTATTTTGTTTTCAAATATGTTAGGCCGTTTGTAATATGATTTAACAAAGAAGCATGCTCCACTAGAGTCAGAAATAAAATAGCTAATTCGCACAACTTCGTTTTGGTCTCGCGTAGACTCCCCCAGTCTTGCGCCTCGTGAAACTGACATCTCTGCAAATCTGAGAAATATTTGAATACAGACAATTTCATTGGCTCGTTTAAATGGGGCCCGACATTTGACCTCATGCTTTGGGAACAACTTTCGAACTCGATTATCTCCCTCTAGATAGATGACGCCGTGTGAAATACATGCCGAATCACAGCGGTAATCTAAGGGTAGTGTTAAGTGAAACGTGAAATGCCCTTGGCAAGCTAAGATGGATTTCACCTGCGGAAATATTTTCTTGGGTCAATGTTCCACCTCCGGAAATAATTGTTTGGATTCAGATTCCTCTCCCGGAAATAACTACTTGGATCAAGATTCCATTTCCGGAAATAATGACTTGGATAAAGATTCCATCTCATTAAATTCTTACTTAGACAGACATCCCACCTCCCGACAATTTGATCAATTTGACTAATATTGCACCTCCCGAATATTCACTTCGACCTATATTCCACTTCCAGAATTTATCACTTTGATCAAATTTACGCCTTCCGAATTTACCACTTTGATCAACTCCGGAATTTATCGCTCTGGCCAATTTAGGTACATTCCGAATTTGTTTGATACCCCACCTCCTGAATTATTACTTCGACCCGATCATATCAAAGTATTACGTTAACCAAGATTCCACCTCCTGAAGTCTATACTTCGGCCAAAACTCCACCCTCGGCATCAAGTTATGATTTTACATAACCAAGGAACCACTAATAGAGGGATTATGACTTATTATTGTCACTTTGACCACGATATCGATACAACCTCGTGATGCTATGACTTTGGTCAAGAGTCCCTCCAAGACTGGGATGGTACAGGTAATGCTATAATGCCTCTTTTTGTCCCCCGTCACCCGGGGGGGGGCTAAAGGGGGACTATAGTATTGAGGTCCGTCCGTCCCACTTCTCTTCTGGACAATAACTTTCGAAAAAACTGAATGGATTCTTTTCAAATTTGGTACGCGTGTACCCTGCCTCAAGATCTCGCTTGAAATTGTTTTTAATGCCGATCCGCCTATAGGTGGCGCCACCTGGGGGTCAAGTTAAAATTTTGTTCATGGACAATAACTTCTGAAAAGCTGACCCGATTAGAACAAATTCTGTAATTGTGGGTACCTTGCCAATGGATCTCACTGGAGATTGCTCTCCATGCCAGATACTGAATGTAACAGTTCCATGTCAAATCAATTGTTCCAACATCGTGGGACTTCAATCCCTCGGATTTTCATTTATATTATAACTTGTCCAGGCAGTACATGTGTACTAATATTTGTTCTTGTTAACGAGAAAAAAAAGTATTTAACCACGATATCAGTTCATATTTTAATAACAAATGCATTCGGAGTCCCCAGTTATTTATCACCATATGTATATTTCCGAACACGGTCCTATGTTAACGAAATCATTGGTGTCGAAGGCAGACCGTATAAAAGTCATGTATGAGATGCCCCATAGGGAATTATTCAAGCGGCCATATGGATTGAATTGGGTTATGTAGGACCTTCTCTCGGCTCGCCAAATGCCTCATATTCCAAGGATTAACCAGGCGTTTTGTTGATTGGTATAAACAACCCCTAGAGATAACAGAGATGCGAGATAATAGGGTTTAGCACAGTTCGGTCTGGTGGGCTAGTCTGGGACGAGTTAGACTGATATTTAGTACGTTAATATCGATCATTGGGGAGAACATACATTGTACTGACATGGCTCATTCTAAGTGTCATATCTATTAGCGATAGCCCCGGAGTTGTTTCGGTCCAGACCAGCTTGTTCAGTTATGAAAGTAAAGGGGTAATGGTGGGCGGAAGGACCCAATCAAACAACCGAGTTAACTAAACACATGCAGCTTTCCACTAAGAGTATAAATCATACCACATGCATCTTTCTTTTGTATTTCTTTTACCTGATTCTGGGTATACCATGTTTTTGCTATCAGTCGAGGATTCAGCGAAACATGGTCGCCAGTGCAAGATTTTGAGAAAAAGATTTGTTACAAACGGTTTCAGTATTTAGCAATTACGGCTCAAACGAAACGATAATAGATGGATGGAAGCGCAATCAGCTATTCTTTGAAAACACACTTGAGTGAAATTCCCCTCCAACTCAAGCCTCCAGTGAAAATTTTCAATCAACTTAAGTGTCAAACCATTATTCACTCTGACTTGAGTGACTTATTGAGGGAATTACACTGAAGTTGTTTTAGAAAATATGCGTCTTCCATATCACGTGTGCGTTTCAAATTTCAGGAAATGGTATATGAACTTTCATATGAGATACTATGATTCAGCAAAGATCAAAGCAGGTTGGAGTCCGATAGAAAAATGGATAAAAATGTTTGCTGAAAAAATATTCAAACATTCTATTCAAACTATATCATGCATGGTTACATACTTCTTTGACTGGAATGATTTTGAGTCACAATCCTCCCAACAATCTTGGGAAAGCAAGACTGAGTGCGGATGATCGGTGTCATCGTGATGACAGCACGCTAAATGAAAAAAATGCCAATGTTTCTGAAGTGTCACATATTCCATGAGAGTAGATTCACCTCCGAATGACCACCACGTATACCAACCGACACCACTACGGAGCTCCACATATAGCCTTATGGGTGTTAGCTCCCTTAGCGTCGAATATTTGGCGATAAAATATGACGAATTCCACGCAAAACTGTACCACTAACTCCCATTTCTGTCCGTCCTTGACGGAATATGACATTAGTAACACCAATAACTTGGAAAACATCATAAACAAACAATGTTCCCTGTACCTTATTATCTAAAATGTGTCAGTGAATTGGATAAGATGAAAATAAACAGGTGCCCCTATGAGTTCTTAGTTTGGCGGAACAAAACACAAATGACATTAGTAACATTTGTGTTACTAATGTAATTTTTCCGTCAAAATCTATTTTGTATATGTACAAGAAATTTCTTATAACAGAAGCACTTGCATATGCCCAGTGGAATTAGGCCAAGCATATTGATGTATCTGTACCATTGTCAGTGTATGTCATCACCCATGCTGTAATATTGAGCCTTTTCAAGAAAATTCCAATATCATTTCCGTCACGGGAGTTGGACGGAAATTACATTAGCAACATTTTTCAAATGCTCATAGTATCCATGTATTGGTATTTAATACACTGGCAATGGTACACATATCTCAATAAGGTCAAGCCAGTACCAATGTAAATCTTTAATTGAATAATTTAATTGACATTTGTTTTGTGGTGAATATTGTAAAAAAAATTGGACGGACATATGACATTAGCACAAATGACATTAGTAACATTTACATTTCTGTCTCTCTATTATACTGCAGATAAGAAATGTGCAGTGAAAAAACTGTTTATATTCAGATATGCATACATTACACAACATTTGTGGGTTGAGCAAACAAGGTACAAGACACAGAGTCAGTTTTTTAAACATTTTTAATGTTACAAACATCATTTTTCGGTGAGACGGACAATTTGACGGAAAGTGGTACAGTTTTCCGTGGAATCCGCCATATCACACCTGAGCAATATCATGAAGTGCTTGATTGATTTCGATAGTTAATTTTAAGTAATTTTCTTCTGACATTTATCTCAATCAATTTGTCTATTCTATTATACAGAATACGGACCGTATCCTGTATCATAGCTCCATTGAAATATATATACATGCGTTATAGGATGCATCCCTTGCACTGTCTTCATATCCGGATAAATTTGCCATTCATTTCCAATACAAACGTGCCCGTTCTTCCTTAACCTAAAGGATTCGGTTTAGTGGAACTGCCAGACAATTCATCACGGCGCAAATGGTAAATAAATGCCATCTCTTGTCTTCTCGAACCGGTATTACCTAAGCTAAGCATGAGATTACGAAACCGAAGATGGCTCCGGAGTATCATTACGTCGATATTGGCAATGTCTACAAGCGGTTCTGTCGATCGTCGACATCCGCGATACAATGCAATCTTCGTATAGCGTGATATCATTACCCGCGGCTATCCTGACCCTACCTCTATCTTAACATCTCCAAATTAACACAAGTTAATAAAACATACAAACACACACATGAATTATGTCATATGCATCACATCTGTTTTGTATTGCACTTGAGGGACACACGTTCAATAGAACGTCAGATTTTGCATTATAGATTCTGTCTGATCTCAATGAGATATAAAATTTTCACTTAATTCAGAGGGAAGCCTACTCAATAAATGGTAGAGTTCGTAACACGAGCTGATGACATTATTCCCCGAGGTTCACCATGTAATTAAATTGTTTCGAGCAAACAGGCGCCTGGCGAACCCCAAAGGATTAAAACAATTTATAGAAAGGCGTTAAAAAAACACAGCTGGTGGCATTTTTCTGCCCAGTAATTGTGTGGAATTAGTTTTTTCATCTCGTCGCGAGTGAAATATTAGGTTCTGCTGAAAAGGTTTCCTATATATTTGAACGTATTATAATCCAAATAGATATAGCACCAAATCTGTCAGACATTGTAGATAATGAAATACGTATTTCGTATTGTAAATGTCAGCCGTGTTTTTTTTGGTTGACCCAAAGGAACGCAAGGCTTCGGTATAGCCAGTCATGTCATTACCAAATACCCCGGTACCTTACAATTAAAAGAATGGCATAGTTTTATCTATATGTCTTGTTTAATAGCACTGAATGGAAGTTGGTAACAGTGAGAACATAGTTAGTTCAATAGTCCTTCAAAATCTACGAAGTACCACTTATATAAAAATCCATTCGCCAATGAACGCGTGCCTTATACCGTTTGGCATACACTGCATCGGGCATTAACACGTTGTCTTGAAATATAGCGTAGAACGATGGTAGAGTTTTTTTCATGTCAAAAAAGTACTGGACTTTTTATTTTATTTTATGCCTTAAATATTAAACATAATGAACCATGCTGCTAAGAGTTAAAACGTCATGTAATGCCCCACCTGCTCCTCACCTATACTCAAGGACTATTGTTTTTAATACAATGGATATAGGTTAGGAATGAATCAACCAATAGAAATCGTTATACAATAGTTTTAAAGGGATACAAGAATGATGGTGATAGGCTGTAGCTGACCTTATAGGCTGTATTACCGGTAATTTATCGCTTGTACAGGCAGTAGCAGTTCACTCAACAGTTAGCATGACTCTTATGAGAGCAAGTCATGAATCCAAGACCTGACTGCTTCAGCATAAAAACGAACTCGTCAGCACGTTACTTGTCCTCTTTAAGAGATGGATTATTTCTCTGCGCAAAAAACAAATGTTAAGTATTGGAAGGTTTTACAAAATCACGAAAGAACGTAAACAGAATATTTGGATTATTCGTTTTAGAAGTGAAGCATTTGCCTTGCACCACACACTAGTACAATAACGATATAGATTGGATTGGGGTTGTCCATCCATGAAATAAAAGGCGATATTTATAACTATATATCTGGGAAATAATTTGCCCATTTTGACGCATTCGGTTTTATTTTACTGTCGTACGGCGCCTGTTCGCGTAATTTCAGGAAATGTTTATAACAAAATAGTGACAGTTATTGTTCTTTATTAAGCATTCTTGGTCGAATAACAACCAGTTACCAGTTATAATGGTTTTCGGGTTTTTTCATTTTTTTGTCCGGACTTTTAATACTCAAGTGATTTATGTCTTATTATGTATCAGTTTATCATTGTGTGGAGACAAGTTTTATACTAAAGGCAAATGGAAAACGAATATCACAAATGAATCCCGTCATACATTAAAGATTCTTCATTTGTAAAATATCAGTACAGGTACACGCTTAAAACTAAAGTGTTGAAACTTATTCGTAAAGTGTTGAAATAACCCTTTAAGTGTGTCCACAGGGACAACACTTAAAGAGCAGTCCCTGTGGACACACTTAAAGGGTTATTTTAACACTTTACGAGTAGGTTTCAACACTTTAGTTTTAAGCGTGTATATTTCATTTTCGTATTATAGCATTTCCCATAAAATCTAGGGGTGATCCAATTGCTTGACCTTCCTAAAGGTCCATCTTTATGTGTAGTTTTACCATTTTATTTCTGATTGAACTGTCTTTACTCTACAGCGGCATGATAATATTCATCTTCGATAAAACCAGTGATATCTCTATCATAGAGAACCCTGGTACAGATGGGGGCGATTTGTGTTCTTGGAAAATGTAACTGTTAATAATTTACAGTCGATCAACAAGAGAGGCACCCAGTATGATTGGCCAATCAGATGACTTGTTTTCGACAACAGTATGCTACCGCATGCCAATATCCTACGATCACTTTGATTGGACACCTTTATCATCTTGTCTTCTTGTCTTTCCAAATCTAGATGAAAGTGGGCGGAATACGATCTGTTATCAAAAAAAATGTTCAAGGTTTCGTCTTTGGCTTAAAAAATAAACCTTGACATTATGGAGATGGGTATTTGGATGAGCTCGAATTTAACATATGTCGGATTCGACATAAAAAGATATCGCAAACGGTTGAGATTAATGTTCATATAGTCGCCCTTCAGGGAGAAAGAGATCTCCAAGGTGATAACAATGCATTTGACAGAGACACATGGGTTCAGCCATATTTGGTCCTGCACATACAAGCGAGCTTCTATGGTGTTTCAAATGTCAGGATATATACATTGATATAACAGCGATTCAGACTCGTTCCATTTGCCCACATAACCAATGGCAGAATATCATTCGACTGCCCGACAGGTCAATTTTGACCGTGTCCAGCTGTGAGTGGCATATCCGCAGCATCAAATTTTAATGGAATTCATCAATAAATACCATGTTTCTGCAACACCTATATAGAGATAAAAGTTGGAGGGAAATCTATTATATTGTATTTCCTCAGAAGGATGAAGTGGTGTAGTTAATCCAGCCACTTTAAGTGAAACATCGCTGGATTTTCTTCATGGATGTTCAGCTCGAAGAGGTCATTTATCGGGCGCCACTATCTTGGAGGTTTCTCTTAATGCAGACAGCCCACACACCTTTATACCGCTTGTCTACCCAGTCTCCTATTGTCGATGTAAGAGGTTCAAATGTCCCCCTGCACAGATTTCCCGTTGTATGCTTCAACCTATATACCCCCTAACTTTAAATACCGTAAAACTAACACAAACCCTATATGCCCTATGTACATTGCCATGAGCTGTCTTCTACGATCAGCTTTCCCAAACCTTTAACATGGAAAGGGGGAACAGATGTCTGTCTTGTCCCATGTAGACTTTCAGCAATGTTTGCATATAATTTCCATCTTTGCCGAACGTCGGCAATACTTTCCCTTCCCATAACCTGTTACCATATAGTTATTAGTCCGAGCTTCCTATGACCTTTCAGCCACACGACGGATAATATCTGACAGATTGTCAGCCAAACTGTCGGAAATTATCCGTCGCGTGGTTGAAAGGTGATAGGAAGCTCGGACCACACAGTTATGTATATCCGCCCCACAATGCTGGACTTTTGCACACTGTCAACAATGCTCGTTTCTCTTAGCTAAATAATATATAGCCCTCACGAGTATGAGGGCTATAGGTCGGCCCCAGTCACCTCCAGCGCGGATTTTAGATAATTTTATTACGAATAGCCCACCTCTGAAACTGCCGTACATCTAATCTCTATCCCCTCCTGCGCACTATTATAAAATCTTGCGCACTATTGTGAAATAGTGACGAATATATCGCCGTCTGAATTTTCCAGTCGAAAACTTCAACTCTCTACGCGCCATGTTGGTGACGTCACGGTAATATATATGCTGGGCGAACATGGCGCGTATAAAGTGGAAGTTGTCGACTGGAAAATTCAGACGGCGATATATTCGTTACTATTTTACAATAGTGCGCAAGATTTTAAAATAGTGCGCAGGAGGGGATAGAGATTAGATGTACGGCAGTTTCAGAGGTGGGTGATTCGTAATAAAATTATCTAAAACCCTCGCTGGAGGTGACTGGGGCCGACCTATAGCCCTCATACTCGTGAGGGCTATATATTATTTAGCTACGTTTCTCCCCATAGTCAGCCAATTGCTGTCGGCCATTATTTCCAGACCTAATGCTGCCATTTCCACAGTCCGCCACTGTCGTTATTGCTTATCCTTCTCGCAGTCCACCACTCTCGGTAGTGCTTGCCCTTTTCGCAGTCTGTCACTATCGAAAATTCTTGTCCACGGTCCGCTACTGTCGACAATTCTTATCTTTCCCCCATTCCGCCACGGTCGGCTAGTCGTGTCTTTCTCGCATTCCACTACTGTCGGCAATTCTTGTTTTTCCCACAGTTCGCCACTGTCGGCAATTATTTTCTTTCCCACGGTCCGCTATTGTCGGCAAATTCTTGTCTTTCCCACAGTTCACCACTGTCGGCAATTCGTGTCTTTCCCACATTTTGTCACTATCGACAAAGCGTACCGTTTCAACGAATATACTGCAACGTGTCACTAGCGACAATTCTTGTCCACAGCCCACCACTGTAGACAAGTCGTGTCTTTTTTCACAAGTTTAATATCTATCACCTAAGGATTTTTTCTTTCATTTGATATTCACTCGTGAATTCTTTCTTTAAATGGTTCATGTAAGAGAGATCTTCGATGTATAAATTAGAGGTCTTAGAATGCATGCACGTCTTGTACATTTTGTAACGTTGTGGCTTAAAAAGATATTAATGAGTTGTATTCAGCTTTTGGACGGTTCCCACAGCCGAGAAACCTCACATAATAGATTTATTTCGCAAAAGCACTCGTTCCATATCCATTTATGTCTATTGTAATATACTACTATTTATCATTGATGAAGGGAAATTGGCATACTATAAAATAAAACCGCGAGGCGAGGGTCTCCAACCATCGGATATAAAATGAGGATGGAGGATAAAGGATGGACAATTATCTGCACAACAAAGACCCTTCTATCTTATAAATCATTCAGTGGCGTGATCTCCATAAACGCTGAGTTTGGACAATATCCCTACATTTCACACGAATTACAGCCATTGTGTGTATGTGAACTGTTAACGGTATGGGATAATATAGATAAATGCTAGACATGCCTCAGCTGGCGAGATGTTTCCATTAGCCGATCTGGTCATGATAGATAATGGAACCACACGATACAGGAAATATTACAGAATATTCGTTTACATGATCACGGGGGTCTATCTCCAAACTGTAAATCTCGCCAGAAAGGGGAAATCTTAAGTTAATTTGGATTAACCATTGTGACATATGGTGAACACATTAGAAAATGGTTCTCCTCTCATTATGTTGTCCATCGTAATCTGTGTATTCTCCGTATTCGGATCATTCTCGATCAACAGTCCTTCTTCATCTACGGTACTCCATGTTCCCTGGGTTTCCTCGACCCATAGTCCTCCTTAATCCTGCCTCCCCCCCCCCCCCAAATTCCCGATATTCCAAAATCCCTAGTCCTGCTTGGCCGGGTTAATCCCTTCTCCACCTCTCCAAATGCTCCCTGATTTTTCTCAATCCAGGGCCCTTCTTGGCATGTGCTCTTCCATGATCCGTGGTTTTCTTCGACTTCTGATTCTCCTTGATATCTGGTTCGCTTCAATCAACAGTCCTCATGTTTCTTCCCAATCCATGGTCTTTCCTGACCCGTGTTCCTCCATGATACCTGATTTTCCCCGATCTATGGTCCGCCTTGTGATTCTCCATGATGTCTGGGTCTCCTCGATCCACAGTCCTCCTGTTTCTTCCGAATCTATGGTCTTTTCTGATCATGTGTTCCTCGGTTCTTCTCGATCTACGATCCTCCTGTTTCTCCCCGGTATTCTCCGATCCACGGTCCTCCGTGAACTGTCATGTCTGTGATTTCCTCAGTCCACAGTCCTTCCTGATTTTAGGTTTCCTGAGGTCGATTCATGATCTCTTCATTTGTTCAAGAATGAACAGAAATTAAGGAAGACGACATACGGTATCAATAATAACAATTCAAGGCTGCCTTTAGGAAGAGACAACAGACCGATTAATAACGACGAGGAGGCGGGGGAGGTTGCGAATAAAGGACCAGACATGACGGATGGTAAAGAATCAAGAACGACCACAGATCAGATGGAGAGAAGCTTTTGGAGGTTGACAGAGACGGGGGAATATAAGATTAAGGACTGAGGAGCGAGAAGTAACTCTGAATGGGGAAACTATCGATCCATAAAAAGCCAAAGACAATCCGGGAGTATCACATCTCAAAACATATAGACCAACAAGGATGAGCAGAGGTCAAGAAGTACCATAATGATCATAGATCAAGAATGACCATATATGCCATTGTAGAGAAGCTTAGATCAAGGCGGACTAAATAGGCTATTGAAGATGAACCGAGATCAAGAAGGACCACGTGGAGAGAAGAATAGATCAAGACGAACGACGGATCAAGTGAGGAAGGGCAACTGAAGAAGAAGAGAGATCCAGAGGGTTCGCAGATGCCGATAGCAAAATACGAGCGTAGCCAAAGATCTTTGGCGTTACGTTTCATAACTTGTGTTCCGTTTAACTCGTTTAGCCGCATTGACCTATGTATGTCAAGATCCTCATGGTGTTCATATGAACAGTCACAATTAAAGCGTGACTGAGATATATCAGTCCCTAGAGAACGAATTTACAACGAAAACCACATGCATTAAGAATACTGATCAGCGATACGGAATTGATATTTTGGAACATCATGTCTTGCCAGCATCATTGAAAACTGTTGCTCGCTTCTCTCTTGCAGGACACTAGCCTATGTTTACGTATACTATGATTTGTTTTTGTTTATTTTTTTATTTTGTGCTAATGCTGTTATATGATTTGGGTCTTTGGATTATGGACGCGAAAATTCTTTAATGAACGACGGCTGAATATGAAATGACGAACTAAACGCTTGAATATAATGGAGGGGCACATAACTATACACTGAGAAAAATAGGGAATCATAGTGATGCTTGAAGGGGAATCCAGCAAGGGTACCTCCAACGAAACCCCAAGTGAATCAACACGATGCCCCATCAGGGGAATCCTCTCGATGCCTTGGTTTCTCGGGGGGAGAATTCATTGCTGGTTTCCCCATTTTCCTCGGTTCATAAATTATGAATGCGAACAACAACAACAACGATAGTTTGCTACTGTCCACTCCTTTTCTCTGTCTTTATAGAAATTCTCAGAGTTTGGCTTATAATAATTTCGATCAATTCGGCAAAAAATATCCTTAGAAAATGAGAAAATCCCCGTGCGTAGATATGCTAACAAACCGTTGTCCTTCACATTTATGATTCTTCCTTGTACATCCTCGGGTATGTTTATCCAAGAACTTGAGGGATACCGTTTCACATTTGGAACAAAAGCTTTGCAAAGACCTTCTTGGAGTGACGATAAATGTAACTGGTGTGAAATATGACATGGATGGCAGGAGGAAACTTCAGATTGGTGTGGATTTTGCTGAACAAAGACGACCCATGGTATACGCCAAACATCAGACAGGCGGAAGGAATGTCAAAAATCGTACGATAAGATGAAAGAATATATCATTCTTTTATCTTATCAAATTTTAATTACTGTCCTCTCACTTGGCACTTTTGCAATGAGGCATGTACCAAAACATTAGAGAAGATTCAGGAGCGTGCTATCCATTTTATCTTTGGAGATAACGAAAAATGTTATGATGAGCTCCTAGAATTGTCAAGCTCACCATCATTAAAAATCCGCCGTATACGGACAATGGCGTTGGAGCTTTTCAAACTATTGCACAGAAATAGCCCCTTATATCTTCAGGATCTTGTTGCTCTGAAAGAGTCGGCATACTCTTCCAGATATATAAATATCTTGGATATTCCAAGAGTCAAAACAACAAGGTACGATATCCGCAGTTTTAGTTACGCTGCTGCCAAACTATGGAACGAGCTCCCTAATAGCATGAGAGCTGCTACCAGCTTGAACCAATTTACCAGGCTTAAACAGTCATGAAATGAGAAAACATGCTCATGCATCGCTTGTTCATGCCACTATAACCTACATACTATGTGCATATAGTCATCTTGTCCATCCGTGAACACAATGTGATGTAAAACTACTCATTTGTATATGTACTTGTCCGACTGCTTTTATGCTTTTATTGTATATTATAGATAAATATGTTTGCATGCTAGTTTTTAAATGTATCACTTATATCTTTTAAGTTTTGTGATATATTCTTAACAAAATAACTAATCCTCAACATATACGACCTTTATGTAGTGTACTAGAACGTTATGTCCTAACGAAGTATACCAGTTTTATCTAATCGCACGAATGTGCTGCAATTTGTTCTGCTTCGTCTATTGTCGTCCATGTCTTGTTTCTGTTATTGTTAATGTGTTTTATAGACGACCAATAGCTCTCCAGAGCTACTGTTTTATGTTAAACACTCCCTCGTCTTTAAATAAAATTTATTTGAACTTGACAGCCACAAGGTGGGATGATAAGGGGGATCGTCACGAATCCGTGGGGTATCTTGTCGAGAATCAGGGGTCTCTAGCTTCTAGCTACCCCTTTGGGCATCATGGTGAATCCCCTTTTATGCTAAAGAGGACCAAGTGGATCGCAGATAAATGAGGACATCATGCGCTATTGAAGGGGAGAGAATAGCAATAGCAAGAAGAAAATCATGGGCTATTATTGGAAAGGGGACAATAACAAGGACATCATGGACTATTGAAAAGGGGACAATAGCAAGAAGAACATCATGGGCTATTGGAAAGGGGACAATAACAAGGAGGACACCATAGAATATTTGAAAGGGGACAATAGCAAGAACAACATCATGGGCTATTGGAAAGGGGCAATAACAAGGACAGCATATCTGTTGAAAAGGGGACAATAGCAAGAAGAACATCATGGGCTATTGGAAAGGGGACAATAGCAAGAAGAACATCATGGGCTATTGAAAAAGGGGACCATAACAAAGAGGACACCATAGACTATTTAAAATGGGACAATAGCAAAAAGAATACCATGGGTTATTGGAAAGGGGCAATAACAAGGAGGATACCATAGACTATTTGAAAGGGGGCAATAGCAAGAAGAACAGAATGGGCTATTGGAAAGGGGACAATAACAAGGAGGAAGTAGTATAGAGCGAGCATTTCGAGTCAACAGCGCTTCACTGCGCATGCGCAGAACCTTTTGTGACGTCACAGCGACATATAATGGGGAGGTTTTGTGGAGGTGTGCGCATGCGTGATTTTTTGTGGTGGGTGGGTGGATGGTGGGTTTAAGATGGCGGCTGTGGTGGGTGGGTGGATGGTGGGTTTAAGATGGCGGCTGTGGTGGGTGGGTGGATGGTGGGTTTAAGATGGCGGCTGTGGTGGGTGGGTGGATGGTGGGTTTAACATGGCGGCTGTGGTGGGTGGGTGGATGGTGGGTTTAAGATGGCGGCTGTGGTGGGTGGGTGGATGGTGGGTTTAACATGGCGGCTGTGGTGGGTGGGTGGATGGTGGGTTTAAGATGGCGGAATGACTGACCTGTCTAGGCTATAGTTCCGGGACAAAGGTCAAAAATAGTTCCATGTATACATCCGCTGTGATGCGGTCTGGTGGTGATGTGGTCTGCCTCCGCGGGCAGAAAAGTAGTCCCACGGAATGTACACCGTGCCTGGGGGTTTCCCCCGGCCGCAGCGCGCTACATAGAACTTATAGTCATAAACTTAATCTATACGTGTTGGACGAGTCTTCACTCACCGTATACACGCAGCTCAATTAAACATAATCTATAGGTGTTGTACCATGTTAATAGGATCAGTCTAGCATCTGTACCACCCTAGGGTCGAGTGTTTATTGTCCCGTGTATCTCCGCAAGAAAACAACAAACAAAATGGCGGCTCCAGGATGGTGTGGGGATGCCCTTTCCATATCACGGCGTCGACAGTAGCGCCATCTGCACACATTGACGCAAGGGAGACAACTCGTGTGGCCTAAGGATATGGAAATAGCCGTGTTGGAGCTAGGGGAGCCACAAATGGTCCAATGGGATCGAGTGAGGTATCAAAGTAAAGCCTAGGTGAAGGGGCATCTGATGGGGTGGGTGTGGGGTTGAAATATCGCCATTCTGCGCATGCGCGGTGGCCCAAGGGTATGGAAATAGCCGTGTTGGAGCTAGGGGAGCCACAAATGGTCCAATGGGATCGAGTGAGGTATCAAAGTGAAGCCTAGGTGAAGGGGCATCTAATGGGCTGGGTGTGGGGTTGAACTATCGGCATTCTGCGCATGCGCGGTGGCCCAAGGGTATGGAAATAGACGTTTTGGAGCTAGCGAAGCCACTATTGGTCCAGTGGGGTCGAGTGAGGTATCAAAGTGAAGCTTATGTGAAGGGGCATCTGATGGGGTGGGTGTGGGGTTGAAATATCGCCATTCTGCGCATGCGCGGTGGCCCAAGCGTATGAAAATAGCCGTTTTGGAGCTAGCGAAGCCAATAATGGTCCGATGGGGTCGAGTGAGGTATCAAAGTGAAGCTTATGTGAAGGGGCATCTGACTCGACTAGTGGGTTGAAATAGCGTCATTCTGCGCATGCGCGGTGGCCCAAGGGTATGGAAATAGACGTTTTGGCATCTAGGGGAGCCACAAATGGTCCAATGGGGTCATATGAGGTATCAATGTGAAGCATTCGTGAAGGGGCATCTCACTGGACTGGGTGTGGGGTTGAACTATCGTCATTCTGCGCATGCGCGGTGGCCCAAGGGTATGGAAATAGACGTTTCGGCATCTAGGGGAGCCACTATTGGTCCAGTGGGGTCATATGAGGTATCCATGTGAAGCATTCGTGAAGGGGCATCTCACTGGACTAGTGGGTTGACATAGCGTCATTCTACGCATGCGCGATGGCCCAAGGGTATGAACATAGACGTTTTGAGAGCTAGGGGAGTCCCTCATGGGCCGATGGTGTTGAGTGAGGTATCAAAGTGAAGCATTCGTGAAGGGGCATCTGATGGGTTGGGTGTGCGGTAGGAATATCATTCTGCTGCGCAGGTCACGTGGGGGTTGTGACGTCACTTCCGGGTTTTTCACTAAAACTACCTCCAAACCCAGAAGAGTTCCAATGTTCAACCGCCGGGGTGTTTTCCCGCCCCGCCCCGCCCCTGCCCCGGCCGCAACGCCCGCGCGCGTTCTCCGGCAGTGCGCGTCATCACCGGTAGTGCGCGTGCGCGCGCGGGACAAAAGGTCACATCCAAGTGACAATGTTGCGGCATCGATATAGTCAGAGCTTGAGCACAAAAAGGGGATTCTACATGAACCTGGAAAAGATGGGCAGTTCCATTTGCACCAATCAGCGGTCGAGAAAAAAAAAGAGCCAATCAGCGGTCGAGAAAAAGAACCAATCAGCGGCCGAACAATCAGCCAATCGAATTGGGGTACTCACGGTGTGCTTTCGCTGACGTCCGCGCCTACATCCGGGTTCTTCTCAACATCCGGGTAATGTTTTCTGGACATGGATGGGTTAGCTTTGGCTCCATTCTAGGCCACTGATTGGCTAATACGGTGTTCAAAGCCACTTTCATGCATTATGTTCATAGAACTTATAGTCATAAACTTAATCTATACGTGTTGAACGAGTCTCTTCACTCACCGTATACACGCACCTCAATGAAATGCCCGCTCCAAACCTAGACCAAAACACGTACTTGGTCTGTGGGCTGATTTCATTGGCTCTCTATGTTACTATAGTGCTCTTGCATTCTAACCTTGATGGGTTACATTTTGGCCCCATCCTACACCACTGATTTCAGTTTGACTGAATCTCCACATTGGGCATTGATGCATTATGAATAAAACACACAACACAGGGTTTTTTGGTGAGATCTCATTTTGTTTTTTATTCAGTAACAACAACAACGTGAGAACAACCACGTGAAAACTCAAGCCCAGAACAAGGGGCTTGTACATTGAAAGAACTGAAGCCCAGAACAAGGGGCTTGCTAGAACTGAAGCCCAGAACAGGGGGCTTGTAAACTTAAGCCCAGAACAGCGGGCGTGTGTACATTGAAAGAACTTAAGCCCAGAACGGGGCTTGTACATTGAAATGATGGGCGGCCCAGTCATAGACGAGTACATCGCGGTCCTCGGCCTTGGGGTACTCGTCAAACATCTGTACGATGGTAGATAAGGGTCTTCCCCGGCATCGATGGTACAGGTAAAACAAGCAATATTGTCCGCACACGCCACTGGTCAGGCTTTGCAACGTTTGACTGTTCCAACACCACGTCTCTGTGCCTTGATCCATGAAGTCTGTTAAATCGGGATGGAGGGGTGGCAGGCCGTACGGGTCAAAGTATTCGCCCTGCTGTTCTGTCAAGTACACGGCCACCCAGTGTTCACCGGGCCGATCCATCGGGTCCGTGTTGAGAACGTATGCAGCAGGATACGGTCTATGGGAACACATCTCGGACGAACACCCCTTGAAACATCATACGTGTCTCTGGGTCATTCTCCAGCACGGTGGTTATCTGCTCTGTATCCATGTTAGGTGGAGAAGTCACACAGCACGTTGCGCGCCTTGTCCACTTGAATGATGTTGTCAAACTCGGCGTAGCAGATCACATTCACGGTGCTCCGGAGGGCTCGTTGAAAGTGGATTTCCAACCGTAAATTGCCTTGCTTGGCCAGGGCCAGCTGATGGTCATTCTCTAAGGTGGGGGTCAGATCGAAACAGAACAACGTGTATCCGTTCCCGTAGTCCTCCCGACTGATCATATTCCCTTCGTCCTGGTTGATTTGACCGGTGGCTGTAAACAGGCTCTGATAGGCTCGAATGAAATTAGCGCCCAAAGTTCGGTGTTAAGGCCGTGGCTGGGACCTGTTGTCCATCCACATGCAGGGCCACAAAATTGATGCCGAAATGTTTAAAGTCAAACGGGTTCTCTGGGTAGGCTCCACTGAAACTGGTATTTTTCACACAGGCCAGGATCAATCGCTTGGGTAGTTCCCCCAGGAACAGGTTTTCTTTGTTGGCGCTCATATTTCCAGCAGACACAGAGAACACTTTGGTTTGCACACGTCGGATAGGGTACTGGGCTGGTTTTGTTTCCAAGGCTTTCATGTGTCCCAATTGATGGCTGGATTCGGTTTCACTTTTCGGACATACAGGACTGCGTCTTCGATGACAATCTTATAGTCAGCTACATGCGCCTCTACGTTAGTGGCCATCAAGGCGAAGGTCGGAGGCGCCCGTATCAGTCGGATTTTGATGGGGATCTTGGTTCAAGAGGTATCGGTCTTGCATGAACATGCCTGCGTGCAGTCGACCGATCATATCCACCGAGACGCCGTTCGCGGTCAAAGCCTTCCGTTTGCTATATCCCGTATTGTCGTTCTCTGCGCCCATGTGCTCGGCTTTGTCCTGGTAGAATAAAGCGGCTGTCAGTTGAGATTTGTTAGCCTCTCGCCCATGCGACAACAGCGTCTCGATGTAGGCTCGATAGGGGTACGTGTTGGTCGAGTCACTGATGAGTTTGTCGCTGAGAAATATATCCACCTGTTGAAACATCGAGTGTAGCCAGAGATTCGTGGGGCCCACCGTTGCTTGGTCGGCGATTCTGGTGCCATCTCCATTGGTAATCTTGGCTTTCACATACAAGTAGGTATGGGCTAAATCCACATAGGTCGTATCCGCATTACTGATGGTGAACTCGATGGGCCCTGTTGCGTTGATGCTGGACAGCGGGAGATGCTCCACCCAGAATCCTTGTTCGGCACTGGTCTGTGTGGGCGGGACGGTCCACAAATCAAATTCACTGTTGGTGGAGGGGCAGGACTCGGCGTGGATCAAGGACATGTTTTAAGAAAAGATATCCCGGGTCTTCGATGTGCGTCGTCCCTGGGTCGGTCGTCGACTGGTGCGTGGTCTCGGTGGTGCAGGTCTTTTATTCCCTACGGTGCGTTGTGCTTTGGCCACCAAGACGCCTCCTGCTTCTTTGGCCCGCCGTTTCAAGGCTTCTTTTGGTGCTGTACCCCCAAGACATCACCGGCGACTTGCAGTCCACTGCATACCGCTTGTTTGCCGATTGCTTTCACCCCACGCGTCACCAAGGGCAGGAACGTTTTGACGATGCTCCCGAGTATGTTCCCCAGTCCATGTCCACGTTGCATGCGTGCACCACTAAACACCGGAAAGCCACCGCCGGCCTGTTGGGCATAATAGTCCATATAGCTGCGTGCATCGCACTCGTAAGGCACCTTCATTATGCAAAGTGGGGAGCACGTGCTTGTCGAAAATGAAGTGTCAGCACCACTTCCCCGCGTTGGAATGCCACCGGTCGTCCCGTGTCATCTCTTATATCCACCGTGATCGTGTTGATGTGGGTTTGTCGTACAGGCAGGTAGAGCATGTGGGTGAAACTGTGGGTGACTTGATCGCCATACTTATTTTTAATGGGGACCACCCGTAACAGAGGTGTGTTGATATCGCACACGATGTGGTTGTCCACCACGTCCGAGTAGACGTAGAGTCCGTACATACCCGACTTCATATCCATCGGGATCTCGCCATGGTGTTCGGTGGGACCAGCGACGTCTGTAGATCGAAACCCAGCATTTGCTGTAGGATAGGACTCAGTACGACACTCGCGTTGGCGGTGACGGTAAGCTGTGCCTTGTCGTTGTGTGCGTTGTAATCGAAGTCCACGTGATTCTTGAAGGGATAGGCTTGGATGGGTTTTGAACTATTCGTGACCTGCCGTAGAGCCTTATAATGCAGCAGTCTTGACAGCCCACCGATGAACTCCTTGGGAGTATCGTATTGGCCTTCGGGGAGGGTGAGTCGGGTGTCTTTTCCTTCGTAGGTCACCTCGTACCACACTTCATTGGCTCGCACGTTGTACCACGAGTAAGGGTATTGGATATCCACAAGGCCACATTCCTATCGTCCAGGTAAATGCAACGGTTGTGGTAATTGAGTCACGTACTTGGCCACGGTATTGTCAGGAAACACATCCAGCGAACTGTTACTGGGTAGGGTGAGGTAAAACATGACGACTGAGCTGCCCTGCTGCTGCTGTTGGTTTTAATAGGTGTTCCAAGCCTTGGGCGGTTGTGTCCGGCGTCGTGTTCGTCGCGGTGACTTGCTACGTGTTACGGCTCTGGAGATGTGGGGTGTCTTGATCAAGGGTGGTTTTTTAAAGGCACGAAAATAAGGTGCCCGTTGTGGTGGTGTTTTGGGGGGTGACTCCGGTTGCCATTCGGATTCCCAAGGTTGTGGAATCTGTCGTGGTGCACGACTCGGCGATTGCTGGGTTTGCTGCATAAAGGCCCAGCGGTGGGGATTCCCCACCAATTCCTGTGGTACATGCATGTCTTTCAAGCCTTGAGCGAAGACCTCCCATCCTCGAGGATCCGTGTGCGATCTGCGTTTACGCATCAGGTCATTCACTAAATCCGTCATGTGGGTGCCGGGGACCACCTGATTCTGTACCAGTAGTTCGCCTTTATCATTCCAAGTCATGTTAAGATTCTGTTTCATCCGTTGTAATACCAGGCCAGCTTGTTTCTTGAACGATGCAGGTACACTCTTCAGCACTTCGTCTTCCACCCACTGTGGGGCTGTGGGTGGTACCCCTGGTCATGGCGGCTGTTGGAGCGGTGCTGAGGTCGGCGGTGTGTCACGTGGTGGTGGTGGTGGTGGTGGTGGTGGGGTAGAGAGGGTTTTGTATTGGTCCATGAATGTCATATACCGTTGAAGCGTCTCATCGTACCGTTGTACTTTCTCACTGTCGCTTAACCCCGGTCTCTGTAAGATCTGTTGCATCTCTCCATCGAGGCTGTTTATGGTCTTCACCGTAGGTGGGACAGGGTAGGGCGATTGGAGGTTTTGAAGCAACCGAGGTTCGACGAGGACCATTTTTTTCGTGTGTTTCATTGTCGGCCGAAGAGTCCACCCAATACTGGACCCAACACAGAAGCGGCCAACGGTGCTAAGATGGCCCCGAGAAAGCCGCCTTTCTGTAACACCTTTTTTCTTTTGTGTTTGAGGGACCCGCTTGTGGACTAGGGTTCGGAGACCTGTCTTATGCTTGGCCAACTTGGTCTTCTGAGCCGGAGTCAGTGGTACGTTGCCTTTTAACAGGTTGTACCCAATCTCGCACAGACAGCGTACAAGGTCAGGGTCCGCACCGCGTACATTGGTTCGGACTAACTCGGGAGGGGCCGTCTTCAATACACGGAGCGTGGGAGCGTGCTTCCGTACTCGCGCAGACATCCTGTACAACTAATGCTAGAACCCACAACTCTGCTCCTTTTATCTACTTCAGAGAACATAACCCTGCTGTGGTATTCATTCTTTTTATTATTCCCCATCATCAAACACACAGACCCCAGCTGGGGGCGCCGCTGTGGGTGTGTTTACATTATTTTTGCATGTACACGTGGTGGGTCTCTCCGGGAAAGAGTCACTTGTAAATTTGGTACGAGTGAACTGGAGTGGTGGTGGGTACAACGTCGGTCGTCGTTGTCTGTACACTGTCAGGGATGATGATGGGGGTAGGTACAACGTCGGTGGTCGTTGTCTGTTCACTGTGAGGGATGAAATCTGGTGGGTCTTGAGACGTAGTGGGTGTTCTTGGTGTAGGTGTGGAGCTTACACTCGACGTGGCTTGTACACGGGGTGTGGTGGTGGTGGTGGTGACTGGGCTCGATACGACTGGTGCTCTCTGTAGATCGGTTTCGCTGGTGGCTGGTGTTCTCAGTTGGTTAAGTAACGTACTGACATAGGCTACGTCGTAAAACACACCTCCGTACAACACACTCAGCAGGGTTAGCACTAGCACCCCAAAGCCCACTTGCGCTTTGCGCGTTTTGGGAGACGCTGTGTTCAGAGACAGCTGCTGTTGGTCCATAGCACTGTGGTCGGACGTGGAATGAAGGAGGACGGCAGTGGTGTCTGGCTTTATAGTCGTTTCACCTGGTTGGCCGCGACCCAGGAATTGAAGGAACTGGGCCAGCCTTGCCATTTGACGAAATGAAACAGTTTGCCACGTCGACGTTCCGTTTTCAAAATCTGCTCCACCGTGTAGTAGTCTTGCTGTGTTTTTACGACAGGCTGTAATTCCGTCTCGTAAAACGTCCCTAGCAACGGTTCCCCTTGAAGATCTTCCAGTTCATAGACTCGCCGCTGTCGGGGTAGGCGCCGTTTAATCAGGAAGTGCTCATCGCTCCAGTTGGGCAAGTAACTTTTCTCGAACTGGCCCTTGACTTTACTGATCCGTACAGGGTCCCCGACCTTGTACACCGCCTTCGGCGTTCGCTGCGATGGCCTGGGGTACAAGACACGCCGGACTTGGGCTTCATTGCGTTGGGTGACGGTAATGGGGGCTCTCTCTATACTCCGATGATAGGCTCGATTGTAACCCCTCACAAGTTTCGGGAGAACATCGATGTACCGCCTTGTATTCTTATAGGTGAAATATTTATACATGCGGCCTTTGAATGTCCTGTTGAACCTTTCCACCACGGAAGTCTCGTTGTACGTATGGAAGAAAAACACCTTCTGGGCTTTCAGAAACTGTTGGAAGGGTCTGTTGAGGAATTGCGTGCCTTCGTCGGTTTGCAAATACAAAGGTTTGCGCCCGGTCTTGAAGATGTCTTTGAACGCCGCTATGAGATTCGCCCCCGTTTTCGTCCGGATGGGTACCACCCACGCACACTTGGATAGAATATCGGTGCACGTCAAGATATACCGATTCCCATCGTTGTGTTTGGCAAAGGCGCTCATATCGACCAAATCCGCTTGCCACTGGGCATCTATTCCTCCCACGATGACCCAGTTCCGTAGAAAATGGCGACGGACAGCTCGATGTAAGGTATAGGTGTCTTGTTTTCTTAACCAATCTCGGACTTGGGCACGTTGTATCCCCTGGGGTTTGGCCGCTCGATAGAGAGCCGACAAGGCACTATAGGCCGCCGGACTGTCGGGACTGTAGTATAAGTTATCCAACACCTTCTCCCAGCGCTTCATGGTGACAAAATGATGATGGACCCTGGCTCTATCGTTTATTTATAACGGGTGTATCTTGGGCCGGAGTTTCTTTCTGATTTTTTTCGTGGGCTTCCACAGTGGCCATGGTAAATGACCAGTCCAACTCGTCTGATGACCGCTTGATAAGCACTTCATCCACATCTACCACGGCATCTTCCAATGCAGACCATAGATCAGGGTGAAGGGTAAAATGCACTGTACCCCCATCTAGCCGAGCCAATTGAGCAAAGAAAGGGCCGCGTCGGATGTACACATCGTGACACAAGTGGATGAGGTCGCCGTCCAGTTCACCAGACAACACCCGTTTGAATTTGGTCCAGCCCTCTCGGGACAGACGAATGTGAGCCGGGCACGGTTGTGTAGGGTCCGCATCACAGATGTCTCCCACCTCCTCCATGATATCGACCTTATCCGCATACACGTGCAGGAAAACCTCGGGGGTCAAGCTGAGATACGCCAGTATCATATGCTCCGCCATGGTCAGTACGTGAATGGTACCAGATTTGACTGTCTCTCGTATTTATAGGGAGAACCTCGTGAGATCAAAAGGATCAGGTGGTGATATCACTGGGCTGACTGAGTCTAGCCGGGTAATCAATGGCATCGTCGTCGGATTCATGGCTAGACAGTTGTTCATGGGGTTCAGCCAGCGCGTCGTCTATAGCACGAGCCCACGCCAACTGGTCTGATGATCGCTCGTCCGGTGTAAACAGCTGGTCCACAATAGGCACCACTTTCTCCACGGCTGTCCACAGATCGGGGACTAGGGTGAAGCCTCGCGTAGGGTCTTGGTAGCGGCCCAGGCGTAGGAAGAAGGAGGTACGGTATACGTAGATGGCATTGTCTATGTGGATGAGGTGTCCGTCGAGCTCACCGCTCAACACCCGTTTAAATTTGGTCCACCCGTCACGAGGTAGTGTCACCGTATTCGATACGGTCTCAGCGGGCGCCCAGCAAATATCTCCACGGTCTTCCACCAGGGTGACTTTATCTTCATAGACGTGTAACCCCACCTGGGGTGTAAGGGGCAGGATGACTCGTAAGACGGGTGACATGCTTGCTCCAATGACGAACGGTGAATGACACACACTCTGTCTGACCCTCGTATTTATAGTCCCACTGTCAATACCACAGCACCAGGGTCAATAGGGCACAGACTAGTGTGAGGCCAACCAGTCGTCGCTGGTTCCGGCGTGAGCGCTCGTGGTCCATAGCCCGAGCATCAAGGATGGCTGTCATAGTCCAGTAGTGGGGAGTGATGGCACGCCTCTCCATCGAGTGCACTCTTTCGAGGACCGCTTCTGTGAACTCGTTGAGAATCTGGCGTCGTCCATCGTTGTCGTCGCCATCTGCAAACATGGACCGGACCACTGCTCGGTAACCCGTGAATGAATTCACCACGGTGGCATGCTGTAAAATGCGAGTCGCATAGGGCTGGATCTCCGCCATGGCTCTGCAACCGTAGAAATGAAGGTGTAGGATACAGAGAGACGTGTTTTATAGACCAGGTCACACATGCGCGCCTAGACGTCGGGTGTAGTCCGTGATACGTACTATTCTGGTGGGTTAGTGCAAAATAGAGAGCAACAACAACAACACAGATAACAGATCAATCCTTTTTATTATGCGTGAACATCATAGGAATGCATGTACTGACCTGTCTGTGGGGGTTTTCCACAATGGCATACGCTTCCGCGCGCTGCCGGTGATGACGCGCGCGCCCGCGCTGCGGCCGGAGAACCCGCGCGCGCGCGCTGCGGTGGGGCGCGCTGCGGCCGGGGCAGGGGCGGGGCGGGGCGGGAAAACACCCCGGCGGTTGAACATTGGAACTCTTCTGGGTTTGGAGGTAGTTTTAGTGAAAAACCCGGAAGTGACGTCACAACCCCCACGTGACCTGCGCAGCAGAATGATATTCCTACCGCACACCCAACCCATCAGATGCCCCTTCACGAATGCTTCACTTTGATACCTCACTCAACTCCATCGGCCCATGAGGGACTCCCCTAGCTCTCAAAACGTCTATGTTCATACCCTTGGGCCATCGCGCATGCGCAGAATGACGCTATGTCAACCCACTAGTCCAGTGAGATGCCCCTTCACGAATGCTTCACATGGATACCTCATATGACCCCACTGGACCAATAGTGGCTCCCCTAGATGCCGAAACGTCTATTTCCATACCCTTGGGCCACCGCGCATGCGCAGAATGACGATAGTTCAACCCCACACCCAGTCCAGTGAGATGCCCCTTCACGAATGCTTCACATGGATACCTCATATCACCCCATTGGACCATTTGTGGCTCCCTAGATGCCAAAACGTCTATTTCCATACCCTTGGGCCACCGCGCATGCGCAGAATGACGCTATTTCAACCCACTAGTCGAGTCAGATGCCCCTTCACATAAGCTTCACTTTGATACCTCACTCGACCCCATCGGACCATTATTGGCTTCGCTAGCTCCAAAACGGCTATTTTCATACCCTCGGGCCACCGCGCATGCGCAGAATGGCGATATTTCAACCCCACACCCACTCCATCAGATGCCCCTTCACATAAGCTTCACTTTGATACCTCACTCGACCCCACTGGACCAATAGTGGCTCCCCTAGATGTCAAAACGTCTATTTCCATACCCTTGGGCCACCGCGCATGCGCAGAATGCCGATAGTTCAACCCCACACCCAGCCCATTAGATGCCCCCTCACCTAGGCTTCACTTTGATACCTCACTCGATCCCATTGGACCAATAGTGGCTCCCCTAGATGCCAACACGTCTATTTCCATACCCTTGGGCCACCGCGCATGCGCAGAATGGCGATATTTCAACCCCACACCCAGCCCATTAGATGCCCCCTCATCTAGGCTTCACTTTGATACCTCACTCGATCCCATTGGACCATTTGTGGCTCCCCTAGCTCCAACACGGCTATTTCCATATCCTTAGGCCACACGAGTTGTCTCCCTTGCGTCAATGTGTGCAGATGGCGCTACTGTCGACGCCGTGATATGGAAGGGGCATCCCCACACCATCCTGGAGCCGCCATTTTGTTTGTTGTTTTCTTGCGGAGATACACGGGACAATAAACACTCGACCCTAGGGTGGTACAGATGCTAGACTGATCCTATTAACATGGTACAACACCTATAGATTATGTTTAATTGAGCTGCGTGTATACGGTGAGTGAAGACTCGACCAACACGTATAGATTAAGTTTATGACTATAAGTTCTATGTAGCGCGCTGCGGTCGGGGGAAACCCCCCAGGCACGGTGTACATTCCGTGGGACTACTTTTCTGCCCGCGGAGGCAGACCACATCACCACCAGACCGCATCACAGCGGATGTATACATGGAACTATTTTTGACCTTTGTCCCGGAACTATAGCCTATACAGGTCAGTCATTCCGCCATCTTAAACCCACCATCCACCCACCCACCACAGCCGCCATCTTAAACCCACCATCCCACCCACCCACCACAGCCGCCATCTTAAACCCACCATCCCACCCACCCACCACAGCCGCCATCTTAAACCCACCATCCCACCCACCCACCACAGCCGCCATCTTAAACCCACCATCCCACCCACCCACACACATGCGCACACCGCCACAATACCGCCACACTTTTTGTGCTGTGACGTCACAAAAAGGTTCTGCGCATGCGCAGTGAAGCGCCATTAACTCGAAATGCTCGCTCTATACTACTCCCGCGACGCCGAGAATCAACATCGGCGTATTTACAATGGCATCTGGTATGCGTCGACTGTTTTGGCGGCTGCCATCATCACGCATCTTCTTCGCAGACGGACCCACACGTGAAAAACACACGTTAAAAATCCAATTCCAATGTCCCGTTTTAGGGCCTAAACTCTTCGAAAGAGGAAACTTCTAAGAACGCACAAAAATGTACTTTATGTTGTTGTTGTCGTTGTATGTGTGTTGATTGGGCACGGTTATCATGGTTCACGCCATGAGAGTCTATCAGCCTAAAAAAAGATTAAAAAAACGTCCTTCCACAGGGGACCAGTTAAATTCCTACACGGGTAGTTTATATCCCTTACCCGTGAAGAACAAAAAGAGAAAAAAATGTTCGCGCATATTCTAAACAGGTAGTTTTACACCGCACTCGCTTTACCCCATAAACGAAAAAAAGAAACCCCTGTTAATTTTGACCCTAAACATACAACTCGAATGTTGTGCAAAAGAAGAAGGATTGTAAATTTCGATAATTCTCCAAATTCGGTCCAATGAAAACATTAGACTGCGTCTCACACTATTTTTCATGGCTGGTCAAACTAAATAAAACACTTCATACATTTTTATACTGGGCCTTGAATTTCATATTCAATTGGTCTATATCAACAATACGGACGTAATGGTAAGCATTTTTATGCGGGTGCTAAATGTTTCGCTTTTTTCATGTGTGGCTGTTTTACAAGAATGTGCACGAGCGCAATGTTAGAATCCCACCTCAGTGCATAGAAAGACCGGTTCAGAGGAGCAGACGATACTTTCTGCCACACTTTGACGATTTCGTACCAAACCTGGTTAAAAACCATCAGCCAATTACAGTTGACTTGTGGGGCCCAACGGAAAATATTGGACGTGGTGACGGCGGGCAGACCTGCGAGTGTACTACAGACCGATTTCCACGAAGCAGCGGAGGAAAAAGAATTTCTTGAAGGTGTCATCCGGAGGCTAAATAAGACCATCCATCGACAGAACACAGAGCTTCCTGCTACATCCAATACCATTGTGGAAGCTACAGCTCAACGCACAAGATACCAGGAGCGAGTGACGAGTCTCGCGAACAGAATGAAAAGATACATGACCAGATCCAATGCTGTTTATGCAAGATGGGCATAGTTTTGTACATCTTTCCCCATGTGGTCATATTTGCATGTGTTCGGACTGCCTTTCGAAACTGCTGTGCGCTTCAGTATCAGTACAGCCCTATCTGCATCTAGCTGGGAAATGCCCACTATGCTGGAACAACGCCGAAACGATAAAACGGATATATAGACACTAAACCATCAGGTTTGACTCCAACGGCACTTTTCCGGGCCACCCCTATCACTTCTATCATAGCACAATAACCAACACCAGCTTCCGTATAATAAGCTAAGATTAAAACAACACCATCCGTTATGATGATTTTTTTCATTCTGATAACAACAATATCAATGGAATAGTGCAAATTTTAAAGAATATTCAGCTGTAGTCTTATGAATATGACCATATGCAGGCACTTTCAAAAACCGATCCATTCAAAGCCCGTGCCTTCTCATTCACCAAACGCTATATAGACTATCTTCTCGCTGTGGATAATCGCTATATAAATGACGCAGTGAAGGATATATATCCACCTTCCCTGGATTTGAAGGAACCTACAGATAACCCTACAGGCACATCATATTTAGACCTATATCTCTATAAAAATGAAGCGAGCCTTCTCTCTCGTCGACTGTATGACAAAAGAGATGATTACAATTTCGACATCGTAAACTATCACTTTCTGGACAGTAATATTCCAGTGGGACCTGCGTATGGCGTATACATATCACGCCTAGTAGCATTTGCTAGATCCTGTGTTAAATGTGACGATTTTAATCAACGTCACAAAACATTGTTGCAGAAACTTATAAAACAGGGCTACACCACCAAGCGCCTCCACTCAAAGTTTCTCAAATTTGGCGATACATATCGCATGCTGATAGCAAAATATGAGCGTAGCGTGCAAGATCTATGGAATTGCGTTTCGTAACTTGTGTCTAATTCCGCTTAACCCGGGGCTAGGGGCCGTATGAACCCAAAGCGTGACTGAGATACATCATTCTTTAGATGACGACTTTACAACGAATATTACGGATTAAGAATACTGATCAGCGATACGGATTTGATATTTTGGAACATCGCTGATGTCTTGCCGGCATCATTGAAAACTGTTGACCAGTTCTCTCTTGCGGGAAACAAGCCTATGTTATGTATACTATTATTGTCTTTTTGAACTTGGTGCTAATACTGTTATATGGAATATGGAATAGGTCTTTGGATTATGGACGCGGATATTCTCTAATGGACGACGGCTGAATTATGAATGTCGGACCAGACGCTTGTAATTAAGTTATGCCCAATTTTCATACATAATATACACATGAGTAAATCACACATTTTCAACATTATATATATATAACGGGGTATGGTGGGTAAGGACACGCGAAAAGGGCGCCCTGCATGATAGAGTACAGTTCACAAATAAGTTCAAATGCAGCTTACCTTTTTAAATTTATATGGCTGCTTAGCTCACTCTGGAAACGGGGATCATCTCGGCTAAATTTGGTGGCCAAAATGTTTTTGCTCGCTCATCAACGCGGAGGCGAAACGCCAGTTCAACATTGAGTTCCCGCACATTCTGTAAGGCCCCGTCTATGACGATCGTCATAGCGGGTACCGGGTCTACATAGGATCTACATAGGTACGCTTCGTCTGATTAAGCGTCGCACATCCCACACAGTCGAAGATCCTACGGATTTTCAGGCTTTATTTCTCCAGGTAAGAGGTTTTGTACACTTGGTATAAATGCTCTGCAATCTCCGCTGTTAAGCCCTCCTAATGGTCTGAAGTTTACGCCACGCTGTTAGGTGCAAGGTCGCGCATATGATCAATGGCCGCCACATGTGAGCTCCCGTATCATACTGGCTGGTACGCATGTGCATTAACGGCTCACCGTTGTACATGGTGTAGCTGAGAAAGATTGAGTCGTGGATGTATATATGGCTCTCCTCTCTGGTCGCATCCCTAATGAATTTCTCGGCTTTCCGGAAAGACAAGTGTTGTGCTCAAGCAGTAGGAGAAAGCGCAATGTGTCTCGGGGTTGTCTTCCCTTTGGGGGCGGTGTCCAACGAGATCTGTTGGTTGCCATCGATGGTCAGTGTTACATTCGGCGATAGTGCCCATTGCCGATTAGTGGTATTCATCGCCTGGTTGATAATGTCATCACCGCTGGTATTTGACTTACGTGATATAGGTTGGTTCATGGAAGTGTTGGGTTTGTTTCCATGCCTGGATCGTAGAGATCAGCTCCCCTGTCGATGGCTAATGATTCAAACTTGATGGCGGAGTTTATAGCAGCATCAATAACGGCCCTATAATCAGGCTTCTGCTGGGTCGTGGTGCTGTTGGTGGCAGTCTCACGCCTGGTAAGTGGTGATGATGATGAAAAGCATTGATAGCGGTGGTATGCTCAGGGTGGTCATTTTCGCTGTATACTGCTGGCGTAGTATTGTCAGGATTCATGGTGTTGCATGACATGGCTTCGCCTCAACTTCTAGAAAGCGAATACAGAGTTCGAAAACCTCCTCTTTATATAAGCGATTGGCGTGAAGGAGCGTGAAGGATTTTCCACGGTGATTCCCCGAAAATAGCTCCAGACGACCTAAGTACTATAAATAAAACAGGGGATTTACGTAAAATTCCCCGGCGTTTACCATGACGTCATGATCTATAAAACAGAACAGGGGTTTTCCTAGCAAAATCCCCGAAAAAGTTACCCTGACATAGAGCGATGGCCCACAAAACAGTTTTTTTGCGGGGGCCCTTATCGACTATGGCAGGCTGTTAATTATTGTTGGATGTCCGATAAAAAAGCAATAACATGATTTTATAGGGTGTTATACTTTTTAACGACCCTCCATTAATAATTAGAAAAATTCTCCCCCGTAGAGCTGACGACCCAGAACCAGAGCGAAGATCTATAAATATAACAGGGGTTTTCCCGTAAAATTCCCCAGCGTAGAGCCACGACTCAGAACTAGAGCAATGACCTATAAATAAAACAACGGGATTCCCGTAAAATTCCCCAGCGTAGGTCCGATGACCTAGAACTAGAGTGATTACAACACATATAAGTTCTATTAATAGAACAGGGAGTTTCTCGTGAAATTTCCCAGCGTATAGACCTCCATTAATAGTTAGCAGCCCAACATCATGACGTCAGGGTAGAGAACGGGGAATTTTACGGAAACCCCGTTTTATTTTTAGTTCTATGCCGTCTTGTGCTATTTTTCGGGGGACCCCGTGAAAGAACTCATGGCCGATGGCTTATGAAGGGAGGACGTTTTCGAACTCTGTATTCAGTTTTTCGAAGTTGAGGCGACGACATGTTACAACATTACGAATTCCACATCTCACACGCCACGCCGCGCAGTTCCAGTCAGTGCATTTATCCGTGTTACACTCGCCCGAGAAGCAGACTTTATGGCGCTGTCTATTGGGCGATCTTGGTGGCCGTTTGTACGGTACAACAGACGAGGTCATCGATTACGTGACGACACTTCACCAGTATGACCTAAGATAACAGATTCACGAGTGTACTGATGTGGTGCCGGGTAGAAGAGGGAGGTGCCTATATACAGAGACTCGTGGAGGCTTTACAACGGTTAGAGTCGGGGCAGAACTGACCTATACGAGAATGCAAAGTTCCCGATCGCCACTGGCTAGGGATATAGGCCCCACTGCGGACGAGGAAAACTTTACCACAGATCCCGAAGAGCCGCCCACGAAGGTATTACCGATACAGGAAGCTGTGAGTATGATCTACCAACGCCATTGGCCTACCATCCTGTACTGATTTCACCGACATCGCCCTATATTAGACTTATTAGACAATTTCCGGTTACCAGCCTACTCCACTACGCCTATACGATTTTTGAGGATCAATCCACAGCCTTCAAGATACCGTTGGCTATTTATTATGGCATAAAGAGACAGACCAGTTCCGGTACTTTTACCCCAGTCACAATACTCTCGTGTACGACAAGCCCTTCACCATCACGGATCGTACGTCCCTGAACACGGCACTGGCCCAACTCTGAGAGACTCTGGATGCCTAGGAATGGACCCGGCAACAACGCCCCAACAGGTGGAGATGATGACGAATGTTACTTTTTACGTGACTAAATTATTCGACCACCCCATTGGCGCCCTCATCTTACCGCGCTAGTTATTACACCGGCAAGGTATGCGTGCGTTAGTGAGCTGGAGCAATGGCCCTAACACCGATCGGAAATGCCTGTTTCGCTGCCTGGCTATTCATCTGGATCAGATCCAGCCTGGGACTGTAATCGAATTGTCAACCACTATTGGGAAGGATACTTATGTGAACAGAACATGGAAACACATCACTTCCTCGGGGTTCTATTATAACAACTGCGTGTGTATATGTGTATATATGTATTCTATGTATGTATGTATGTTCATTTCTCCCACACCTGCCTGCGCTATGCTGTTTTATATTTGTATGAAGAGGGTTGTCAGAACTTGTTACCCAATCCTTTTACCATTTTGAAGGTAATAAAATATGTTTAAACTAAACTACAACTGGGTGTGGTGGAAAGCTTAACGGTTCCAGGTTAATCGTGTCGTGTACAGCCTAGCCCAACGCGTGGATGACGACAACACCGATGACCCCCAAGTAATAGCCCGCCTCGTGCATCGCTCCCCGGGGAAGTACGATACGGCCATGAAGTTGAATTTGTACCAGACGGAGACTGGCGGGCATTTCTCCTACATTACGCCCGGCGGCGTCTTCCACAATACAGTCACCATATTTGAATAGCTGGCGGATGAAGGCATTGCCGTCCCCATGAAACAACGCTATTTCCCGTACCAAGCCTGCTACGATTTTGAAGCCATACTAGGGCCCATGGAGATGATGTCGGTCAATGGACCCAGCGCCACATTCCCTTGAGTGTGAGTATCCACACCAACGTCCCCGGTTACGACGCGGCTCCTCATGTTTCGACTACAGGTGACCCACATGAATTGATTACCCGAATGATGGAAACGGCCAGTTAAGCCAGTGCGGCACATCTCGCCTCCACGATCTACCGTGATGTCTTAGCGGCATTTGATGCACGTATTGCGACGCCGGCTCTGGAAAATGACACCGAGGACGAAAGCGAATATGAAATCGATGACAGAACCGAGAACGATGGGCCCAAACCACCTAAACCCTATGCACAGAAACTCAAGCTGCGTTTGTTAGAATATTTGAACCATTTACCCGTGCTCGGGTTCCGGGAGGTACGATCTGAACTTGAATTCTTGTACCCCTACATAGCCAAAGTCGGTAACATCAAATACGTCATTAAGAAGACGAACAACCGCGCGGCCCTGATCACGACTTCCCTCCGCTTCTAGACGTGCGGAATTACCTGGCGCCGAATCAGAGCTATGACCAGTGGGTAAAATCCTACGACTGCGCCCAGACCAAAGGCTGCTTTCCATATACTTACATGACACAATCGACACCTTGACCGCCTAGACGAGACGCAACTCGCACCCCAAGAGGCCATCTACAACGATCTCAAAGAACACCCTTTATACCGAACTCCTGCATGCGTGGGTCCGTGAAGGAAAAAAATGGCCACCTTCTACTGAAGTATGGGTGTCGACGTGTTTAAAGAGCATGTGAGCATTCTCGGTCGGACCCTGCGGTATCTGTTGCAGGAATTACCAACCTTCTTTTCCCTCATCGAACAGAAAGACGCTGGCATGAGTGCGTGATTGCGTGAGTGAGTGAGTTGGATTTAACTTCGTTTTCAACATTTTTCCAGTCATATCACGACGGTGCCGACATGTGCCAGAACACGATAGTGTCCACAGTTCCTGTTATCCTGGACACTGATCAGCCCAGCCAGTACAGCATCCAGTCACTCATCATGGGCGGACTCAGTATTATATTCCATCCGCGATTGTGAGAAACTAGAACCGGATTCGACGCTAACGCCTTCTACCTAGCGTGTTCGGCTCAACCCAAGCCGGCAGGTCATTATACCCAGTGGCTCCTTGAGGGACAATGCCTAAAGTTCCGTAAAACATCAAGCAGAACAATGGCTCGATTGGGCGAGACGACAACGGACCCACCATGCGGGCGTATGCAGAGGAACATAATATACTCACACAACCCCGGCGATGTTGCTCGGTAGTATGTTTGGAGAGAAGATACTGCTGGGCACACCCTTTCTACGCTGGTACCTGCGTCACGGGATCGAAGTCACCAAAATCTACCAAGTGATGAAGTTTACAACCGAGGCTTGTTTCGTGGACTTTAAAGATGCCTTGACTACTGCTCGTCACCAAAGAGACGCCGCCCCCAGTAAAGCTATCATCGAGGAAACGATGAAGTTGCTTGGCAACAGTGGCTATGGTAAAACCATAACGAACCAGCACCGTCATATCGACATCCGGATTTCCACCACGAATCAAGCCCACAAGCGCCTGAATTCACCACTGTATCGGCGCATAACAATGATTGATGGCACCACCTACGACGTCACCTCAAGCAAAAATACAATCACCTATACAACCTGTCGCTGCAGATGGGGTGCATGGTGTACCAGTTGGTCAAACTACGTATCCAAAATTTCTCTTCGACTCGGACTGGCAGTTGATGGAGATGGACACCGATTCTAAATACATGACCGTCTACAACCCGGACTGGGAATCATTGGTGAAACCTGAACTGAGGGCCCAGCATGAAGCCGAACGAGACCGATGGCTGCAGCGCTCTTCAAGTTGGAATGGACCGACGAAGTCATGATCGCCTTCTCCTCAAAAACCTACTACTGCGACGGCGAGGGCCACAACAACAACAAGTTCAGTTGTAAAGGAGTCAGTCGTCGGGATAATTACGTCACCAAAGCCCTGTACGTCGATGTACTCCACAGCCAGGGCTTTGGGTCGTCCAGAACCAGGTACACAACTACACCCAGCAGCGTGTCGCATTTACCTTCTTCTACCCTAAGCGTGAATATCTCCCAAATGGCATCACCACGTATCTGGATATTTGGAGTGATGGTTACCCTATAGAGCTAGAGTAACGGTGAACTTACACCGCAGATAATTCACTGGATTTCTGTACTTCATGTTATATACTAAAAATAACTATTGTAAATATATTGTGTTCTCGGTAATGAAAATAAAAAAACATGATTCCTACAACAATATGATTTGGTTCTTTGTATACCGTAGTTAATGAGTTTACGGAAATGCTCCAAGTTCCGAAATTGTACTTGACGCATCTTGATCCTTTGAAAGGGCATCTTCGGTCGCACTGACATTTGAAATTTGCATATGACATTTGTGACGTCACGAAAGGTCACGTAGACGCCTCTTGATCCATTGAAATGTCATTTTTGGTCGTATTGAACTTTGGCCTTTGTGACGTCACTTCCGGTTCCGATCACGTGACTGGAAGTGACCTTTGACTCCTGCGCACCATTTTTAACCGGTATTGTGCGCATACGCAGGGGTCAAAGATCACTTCCGGTCGCGTGATCGGAACCGGAAGTGACCTCACAACAGCCAAACGTCGATATGACCAAAGATGCTCTTTATATAATACTATCTTGTCTATTGCTGCCAAAACAGCCTCTTCCTTTTGCTCCTATGAGTTGATTATATAACCGTATTTTCGATTTGATGACGTGATTATGATGTTGGTCAGTTCCAATACACTCTTTCGCTATAAGGTATCCATCAGTGAAAGTTTAATGCCTCAAGCTATTATCGTTCTCGAGATATAGACCTACTTCCGGTCTGGTTATTTCATTAGACCTCATTGATGGATATCAATTGTTACATTTGTTGTGAGGTATCCATCAGGGGTGTCGGAGCACATTTGAAATGTATCAGTATCCGATGTGAGCCATCAATAGGGGACATCGACATTATTTATTTACTCCAAATTTTTCGAACAACATTTTTATACTTAGAAGCAGAAAAAAAGAAATATTTATGTCAAGTGAGGCTAAATACTGTGGCATGGATATGTTATTCAATCCAAGAACTGAAAAGATAGCTGTGAAATTTGTAGAAAGTTAGCAGGATTTCTCTCTATTTTATCGCCTATTTCTTTCTAGTTTATCTCAGAATTTCTTCAGATTTCTTTCATTGTGAGTAACGTCGTCAGAATTTTTATTTTTCATCATGTTTATCGAATACTTTGAAACGGATCTAAAGTGATAGTATCAAATCCATTCAGGCCCAAATCGTGCTAAATAAATTGATATTGTATCTTACAATTGACAAAATCCTGTTTACTTGTCATAAAAGATGTCCAGAATGGTATACGAGGCCGATCAGAGGTTTCAGTTCATTTTATTTCAATCTTTATTTAACGTCGGAATGGTTATTACAAATAACATTAGCTGCAAAAGCCCGACCAATGCAAATCCCCGTCCACGGGACGGGTAAATTGTTTGTGGCTTTTTTTCCATTGCAATTTATCATTTAGCGAATGATATTGTATGCGATTGTCTCCCTTAGTTGACTCTTGCGTACTTTTCACTCCGCCCCCCAAAACATGGGACTGTTTTTTCTGCCTTGTTCCTTTTTGTGATTTTGTCCGAAATTGAGGATGTAGAAAAGATAATAATGATTTAATTGGCCGCACATCGTAGTCGTGAACATGGATTTCATGACTGTTGTGTCGGGTCGGTTCTGTCTTCCCAGGCAGCATTTGAAATATCTATCTGAAGATCGTCTCGTCTGCTTGGTGAGTTGACAGCTCGAACAACAACAACGTGAACAACATAATATTATTACTTTTTAAACCTTTTCCTTCATTATTATGATATCAACACGTTATTTTAAACAGAATATGTAAATTCAAATAGCCAGCGTAATTTTAATATAACTTGTTGTTATTATAAATGGAACCTTGAACAGTCGTTCTTTTCTTCCCTCTAACTATAAATACAGTGTTTTGACCACACAGTGTTGACCAGTTAAGAAAACGAGCGTTGTCTCCAGCTTCTGCAGGCGACAAGAAGCCTGATTGAGATTACTACTTAGTCTGAATATATGCTTCATTTTCTCATCTATTCACACATTATAAACATTTCCTTGATCCTAGTGTATCAGTTTACACGATTGGCACTTGACACTCCTGACTCTGCATGGGGTCACTGGTTCGAATCCCGCACGGGACTCGACCAATTTTTCATCACTAGAATTTCTGCTATTCTAAGATCATAGTGTTATCCCAAAATAATGAAAAAACTGTTATACGATCACTTTCTAAATGATAAAAATATATATCTATTCAACTGCGAGAGCTAGCTGTGTCATTATGATCATCAGAGGGGTACTGTGTGGTCGCTTTCAAGACTACCGGTCTGCTACCTCCTATTTTTGTGGGAGGCCCGTTGGCCGAGTGGTTTAGATCGCCGACATACAGTGCTGGCGATTAGGTGCCTGACTCTGGGGTCGCTGGTTCGAATCCCGCATGGGACTCGACCAATTTTTCAGCACTAGAATTTGTGCTATTCTAACATAGTGTTATCCCAAAATAATGAAAATACTGTTATACGATCACTTTCTAAATGAAAAAAAATATATCTATTCAGCTGTGGGAGCTGTGTCATTACAATCATCAGAGGGGTATGCCTATTGTATGTTCGCTTTCAAGACTACCGGTCTGCTACCTCCTATTTTTGTGGGAGGCCCGTTGGCCGAGTGATTTAGATGGCCGACATACAGTGCTGGCGATTAGGTGCCTGACTCTGGGGTCGCTGGTTCGAATCCCGCACGGGACTCGACCAATTTTTCAGCACTAGAATTTGTGCTATTCTAAGATAGTGTTATTCCAAAATAACGAAATGCTGTTATGCGATCACTTTCTAAATGATAAAAATATATCTATTCAGCTGTGGGAGCTGTGTCATTACGATCGTCAGAGGGGTACTGTATGTTCGCTTTCAAGATTACCGGTCTGCTACCTCCTATTTTTGTGGGAGGCCCGTTGGCCGAGTGGTTTAGATCGCCGACATACAGTGCTGGCGATTAGGTGCCTGACTCTGGGGTCGCTGGTTCGAATCCCGCACGGGACTCGACCAATTTTTCAGCACTAGAATTTGTGCTATTCTAAGATAGTGTTACTCCAAAATAACGAAAATACTGGATTATTAAAGGTCAACCCAAACGATCTGAGGTGAAAAATCTAAAAAAATAGTCCTTTCGATTCTGAAAATAATGATATTTTTTTCATAATTTTGTGCAGTCTGGTTGGCGAGATATTGCCGTTTGAAAGGTGAAAATCGCTCTCCTGTCAATTCCAGCTGTGACGTCACGGAGGGAAGCCGTCTTGTATTCTCTATGTTAAAGCCGTATACCACAGTCATAAGTATCTGCTGATTTCTGCAGATTTTCGGAGTATCGGGGCATCATTTGTTAAATATGCCGCGACGTTGTGTAGTGGGAGGTTGCAGTTTTACTACAGATGATGGTGTTAGTATTCATTTGTGGCCTAAAGACGAGAAAATCGCCGCAAATTGGACGAAATTTGTACGCAACACGAGGGTGTGGAAAGAGGGCCCGAACCAGTACTCGTATAATTTGCTCGGCACATTTTGACAGAAAGACATCATTCGAGGACCTCTACAGCGTAGCAGTTGAATTCAGGTACAAACCAAAACTAAAGAGAACAGCTATTCCAAATATCAAACCTAAAAACAATCAAAATGTGACGGCAAAGAAATCGGACAAGGAGAATCTATCACGGACATCGGCTGAACGAAACTAGCCTGCAAGCGAGGCCTCAGGCAGGGAGACGGCTGTACATGCCCTGCTCGCTCTCGCGTCCCCGATTAACGCCAAGAACGCTATCCATGATGTGGCATTTGTTGCTTGAGCACCTACAAGTTAGACTGGATGAGTCTCTATTTCATATATACTGTTTAATAATAATAAAATGATCTTTCATAAATATATGTACGTTTGATAAGTAAATAAATAAAAAAATAAAAAGTCGTACAGTGATCGAGCAAACCGGTCGCCTTTTAATGTTTTTCTTTTCTGAACACCAATTGAAGTGAATGGCTGTAGATACAGAAGTGATAATAATACTTTCATAATCCCTTGACATTTGAGATTGTGGGAATATCATTCGATTTCAATTTAATTGACGTAATTTGTCGAAAATTGAGCAAATGTGAATGCCGATCCATCACGTCGGTTCGACACCCACTCACCACGGCTTACTTTTCGCCATGAATGTCCAAAGTTTTTTTATCAAACTGTATAATTCTGAAATTGATATTTCATGGGGATTATGGAAAAACAAACAAGATTCAAATCGGACGTATATCAGTAGAGTTATCAACAGTTTACTGTCCTGTCCATACTGCTGAATTCCGGAGTTTATCCCTTCGAAAAGGCCGCCTCAGTCAGTAACAACAACAACAACAACAACAACACAGACGTGCTCGTTCTTTACATCACAGAATCGTTCTACATTCAATCCAGTTTGAAATATGTGGACATTTGGTCTTATAGATGACGATAATAAGGTTTCCAGTCAAGTTGCATACCAATCTGTATTCAACAAACGACCTCTCCGAATCCTGTCGTTGTCGAGTTCCACGTTGTCAGAATGGTTGTCACTGTCAGAGTCGGAGCCGTACGGCTCAAATTGATGGGGCTGAATTCCGCCGTTGGTCTCCAAACAACTGTTAATTTGCCCGTCATCATCCTCCTCTATGTCCATTTCATCTTCTTGGCGAAAAATATTTCCATCTAAGGAGCTAATATAGCTCGAATCGACATCTGAATCGGAGCTCTGACTGCACTCGCTTTCCATGTTATACGCTGTTTTTTCTCAGGCAATTGCCCTGCGTGACGTCATCAACCCAGCTGTGAAAATGTGGAAAAGCCCACTTTGCTACCATATTACGTGTGTTTCTGATCAGATTAGAATTTTTTCAATATTTTTTTCATACAAAGTGAAGTATGAACTATGATTTTTAAGGATTTTTAGACCAAAAAAAATTCCGTTTGGGTTGACCTTTAAACCCTGATCAGTTTTCAGAGGTCAAAATGTGAACATGAATATTACTTCAGTTAAGCTCCTAAACACAATTTTTGGAATGGACAATAATTTCAGCTTCACTTGAAGCTTTCACACAAATTCTACTTCATATGCCTGTTGACCAGTAGTGGAGAGCATTATTAAGATAATTTGAGTTGTGAAAGGTACATGTGCATTCGGACAAGGTGCCCGGCATGTGGTCCAATGAAATGGATCATTTGGTTTCTTTATTGATATGGTGGTGTTTTTTGGAGCCAGAACATTCTTTGGAAAATGCCTATTTGCCCATTAACCCATGCATACCACCATAGCCACCCCTAAAAAGTCACTCGAAAATTCAAATACAGCAATGATGTGTCTATTCACAATGAAAAGAGTTCTGTTTGTAGAACCTTGATTAACAAATGGATCTGTACAGCCTTATTCTGTCAGTTCACTGTTCTTTGTTATGTTATTAGGTAGAAGAGGACTGGCTCAGACATGCTGTCCAGGGAGACATGGTGGGAGTCAGCAGATCTTTGGCCCCAGCACAGTGTGAACAGCTTCTGGCCCCCTCCCTCTCCTCACCCCCTCAACCCTGGCGTAGGGTTACCATCAAATGTGTCACCAAGTCTCAGGTCATGATTAACAGGTACATCATTACTCAAATATATATGACTAAAGTTGTATAATATGCTAGCTAATTAATATTTTGGACATTACATATATCATAAATGCATCCTGTAAGATTGTGTGGTGGACTATATATTTTGAGCCTGAGTGATGGTAAATTGGGTTAGAATCAGAATTTTTTATTGTACAAAACGCCCACTTGGAGCCAGGTACAAACACAATTGAACTAAAGTAGACAAATGCCTAAGCTATGATAGGAGTTTATTGGTGATGTTGGTGGACCACAGTCCAGAGCTGTTCATTATTTATCACTCGTAGTAAACTTCGAGAGTTAATATAATTTTTCTGATCAATGTCGTGAAATCAAATCACAAGAGATAATCACTTTCATTTCAGTGACTCATTTATGCTAAAATTGTGATTACTGAACAGTATTAACTAACTATCTTTGATGTTGACAGTTTATTTGATGGCTCCCTTTACAACCTTAGTCCCAAGTTGTGTCTGACAGAGCTGATGGCTCACATTTCCAGAGAGAACTACAAAAATCTCTGGCATGAAGCTGCAAGGTGTTACAGGCAAAACCTGCAGAAGTCTGAGGGAAGACCACTTGAACAGGTGAACATACATATACAACCACAACTGTCCTTAACATTGAGACTGAGTCAACTCGTTCCTGTATTCATTAACCCATTCAACAGCATAAGCCACTTTGGCAATCTGGATAATTTAATCCTGTGATGGTGTAAGCCACTCATGCAGAAAAGAGCTCACCATCTGCTGGTGTCAGCATTGAAATTCACACCCGATTGATCTTGAAATTTCTTCATAGAGAAGTGACATTTTTCTCAGAAACAGTCTGTACTGATAAAGTTTGGAATCTGTAGCCTCAACTCGAAATATTGAAATATTTGTTTAGTTCAAAGGAAGCGTAAAAATATTCCACCAAACTTCCATATTATCAAACGAAATCACATACCTGGAAATTGGTGTCAGACCATGTCATTATAGGCTCTCGGTTCACACATAAAAGATAAACTGATGATTTTTACCCAGTTAAATCCAACGATTCTCAAAGCCATCCAACAGTTCCCGAAGTTCTACCTTATTCTTCGACATGTTTGGGGAATAAGTCTCAAATTGAATCCCACCACATTACAACGACAACAATCTTTCTCAAAGAAAAGGTTGATCATTTGGAAACCACACATACTCATGCAGATATATCAAACAACTGATTAGGAGTAATTATTGACAACTGTAAAATAACAAATGGCTGATTTATCAGCGAAACAATATTTCTTTTGTGTCATATTTGGGTTCCCAACTTCTTAAGATAATGAAGTTCATCTATGACCCATCACTTTTTTAGCTCATCTGGGCCGAAGGCCCTATGTCATGGCCTGATTGTCCGTTGTCCGTCGTGCGTAAACATCTTCTTCTCTGAAACCGCTCGGCCGATTAAGCTGAAACTTGGCATGCATGTTCCCCCCAATGAGTACACCAGAATCTGTTCATGCCGTGTCGATACGATATTAAATATGGCTGCCATGGTGGCCATCTTGAATTTGCCAGTGAAATCTTGTTATCATTATTTTTCGGTAACTGCTGCATGGATCTTTCTCAAATTTGGTACACAGATTCCTCTTGGGGTCTAGTTGTGCAAGATACCTTTTGTGGTCTGATTCAAAAATCCAATATGGCCACCAGGCGGCCATCTTGGATTTCGTGATGAAACATTGTTATCGCGATTTCTCAGGAACTACTGCATAGATCTTTCTCAAATTTGGTACACAGGTTCCCCTTGGGGTCTAGTTGTGCAAGATAACTTTTGTGGTCTGATTCACAAATCCAATATGGCCACCAGGCGGCCATCTTGGATTTCCCCATGAAACATTGTTATTGCGATTTCTCAGGGACTACTTCGTGGATCTTCCTCAAATTTGGTACACAGGTTCCCCTTGGGGTCTAGTTGTGCAAGATACTTTTTCTGCTCTGATTCGAACATCCAATATGGCCACCAGGCGGCCATCTTGGATTTGCAGATGAAACATTGTTATCGTGATTTCTTAGGAACTGCTGCATGGATCTTTCTCAAATTTGGTACAGAGGTTCCCCTTGGGGTCTAGTTGTGCAAGATACAATTTGTGGTCTGATTGAAAAATGTAATATGGCCACCAGGTGGCCATATTGGATTTCCCCATGAAACATTGTTATTGCGATTTCTCAGGAATACTGCATGGATCTTTCTCAAATTTGGTACACAGGTTCTCCTTGGGGTCTAGTTGTGCAATATACCTTTTCTGCTCTGATTCAAAAATCCAATATGGCCACTAGGCGGCCATCTTGGATTTCCCCATGAAACTTTATCGCGATTTCTCAGGAACTACTCCATTGATCTTTCTCAAATTTGATACACAGGTTCCCCTTGGGGTCAAGTTGAGCAAGATACCTTTTCTTGTCCGATTCGAAGTGGCCATCTTGAATTTCCCCATGAAATTTTGTTATCGTGAATTCTCAGGATATTACTGCATGGATGTTGATACACAGGTTCCCCTTGTGGTCCAGTTGTGCAAGATACCTTTTTTGGTGCATTTCGAAAATCCAATATGGCCGCATCTTGAATTTCCCATGAAACTTTATCATGAAATCTCAGGAAATAACTGCATGGATCATTTAGTGTTCAGGGGGACAACAAAAGTTAGAAACTCATCTATTGCAGTTCTTTAGTAAAAATTTCTCACAGCTACTTTCTCCAGTTACAGACAGATGAGCTACAGTGCCGTGGCACTATCTTTTTAAATTTTTAAATTTTGGAAAGCAAGGTGGTTTCATCATAAAGATTGACACAGTATGCACCGTATCCATGTCCAGGCTTTTCATTACATGTCAAATATGTCATGCCTACTTCTCTAAAAATAACTTGCTCAAAGTATAACTTATGACAACTACAGTGTATTAATTTTGTTCATCTGTATTACAGTTCAGCAATGTGTTTCGTCAGTGGATCATGAGACTGCAGCCTCTAGCTGTCATCAATCTTGATGAGACAGATCCTGACACTGACAGGCCATATACTGGACAGATGGAGACGTCTCTCTGTTTCAACACTGTACCTGTCCTGGCTCTTTTAGAAACCCATGAACAGTTTTTCATCCTTCAACCGTATTTCCAGCATTCCCTGCAAGATGTAGTACATTTCAGTCCTGCACTTTTCGCCAACTCCCAAGCGAAGTTTCTGTTTGTTCTCTATCAGATCCTTCAAACATTACGGACGCTTCATGAGCGAGGGCTACGTGGTGGAGACCTCAACTTGTGCAGCCTCAGAATAGATACTAAACTGTGGGTTTACTTGTCTACACCCCAGGTTGGCAAACTTAAGGCACAGATAGATAGTTCTGGTGTTAGCCAGTCAGACAGTGGTACACTCTCCAGTTCAGTCACATCTCAGGTAGATAGTCATAGGGCCAAACAAGTCACAAGCTTGACCAAGCAACATCAAGTCACATTTGAAGAGAGTGCCTTGAGCCAGTCACATAATATACTCAGTGAAGCATCCCCTCATCCAGGTAATATTGAGGTTAGCGAAGGGGGTAGAAAGATAGGAATCATGAACAGACAACTGTCAGAACTTTCACAATGTCGCGACTTTCTTGGAAACAGGCTACATACAGTCTACACCAAGAGTAACCTTCCAGGTCTTGTTGATGACTGGGTCCATCATCGCATCTCTAATTTTAAGTACTTGATGATCCTCAGTTATCTGGCTGGGAGGAGAATGGGTGATCCTAACAACCACCCTGTATTGCCATGGGTCATGGATTTCTCTTCTTCAGATGGGGGGTTCCGAGATTTGACTATGTCCAAGTACCGCCTCAATAAGGGTGATAGACAGTTGGATATCATGTACGAGAGTATACCCTTTCTTGCCTCGACAAGTGTGGAGCCCACGCTAAGCCAGACACCTCACCACATATCAGACGTCTTGTCCGACATTACTTATTATGTGTATAAGGCACGGGTTACACCAAAGGACATCCTTTGTGCTCATGTACGGACAAAGTGGGTGCCAAACGAGTACCCAATCAGCATGCAGAGAATGCAAGACTGGACTCCGGATGAGTGTATCCCAGAGTTCTTCTCTGATCCTACTATTTTCACCTCCATTCATGAAGATCTTCCCGACCTTGAAGTACCTCCATGGTGCAGCTCGCCACATGACTTCATCAAGATGCATTTAGCAGTATTAGAAAGTGATAAAGTGTCCAACAAACTGAATCACTGGATTGACCTGACATTTGGGTACCAGGTAATGATAATCATGTTGTAATTCTCATATTCTATTATATTTATTCCATATTCATCAGATCCAGGTATGATAAAATTAATTAAAAATGAGATAGCTACTGAAGGTAATATATTCACACTATTTTACTGCAGGCTGACTTTCTTTTAACCAATATTAAATTTGATAAGATAGTTATAGTTGCTGAAGTAATAGATTTATGTTGTTTTACTGCAGGCTGACGTTCTATTTGACAATGTTGAGTTATTGAGATAGTTGCTGATTGACTGGTATCTATCTACAGTTCCTAGCATTTGTTGACTCACTTTTCTGCTGTGAGTAGTGTCAGATTTAACAGAAACTAAATAGCTTTATCCTTTCTGATTTCCTACAGCTGAGTTCGCAAGCTGCAGTGACATCAAAGAATGTGTACCTTCACTTGGCCGACCAGCACACACATGTGACTAATCACGGAGTTGTTCAGCTCTTTACCCAGCCTCACCCATACAGACAACCAACTCATAAACAGTCCCAGCCACACCCACCTAAAGTCACACAGAATGTTCTATTCACAGAGGTTTGCTTCAATTAAGAGTTATCCCCCTTGAATGTGATTTTAGGGAGTTATTCCCCTTTATTGTGACTAACTCAAACTAAATCACTTCTGTGTGATCATATGTATTAAGTTTTCCACATTACTTTTAATATAATTATTTTAAACTTGTGCTATTTCTTCCTGGTTTGACCACGCCATGATATTTGACATGACAATGCCACTATTGTTGCTGTATATGAACTTTAGTTAATTAATCACTGATTAAACTGCGTCGCCTGCAGATGAGTCAAGAGAATCACTGATGAATGCTGAAACATCTTAAATAATGATTTAGATATATACACAAGAGAAATAATTACCTACAATGGGTTACTCATCTCTCGACTTTTTATTCCAATTGATAAAACGTTCCTGCTGGTAGCTTTTGCATTATTTGTTACTCGACTGTTTCTCAGAAATTTAGAAATGTATATTTCACCTAATTTATGGTGAATATATATTCCTAACATAAATATAGTGATATATTTCTGACACTATCATTGTTGTGAAGCCAATTCTCTGCCTTCTCAATCTCTCGACTCGTCTCTCACAAAACATTATTGAACATACATTGTTCATATTCATTTAATTTGCATGAACAAACTCTAAGCATACTAACAGGCTTTATAATACTAATTCCTATATTTTTTTCGCTGTAGGGTTAATTGTTCAAACGGTAGACTCAGTTACCATGATTACCACATGTATCTTAAAACTGTTTAATAACAGTGAGAGAACAGAGCCTTAAATTTCTTGGTATAACCACAATCTACCATTGAAGAATAATAACTCCAGATGATTTAATCTATTAACCCTGATCCGTTTTGAGGGCACCTTTCTGCTTCTTGTTGAACAGGATGAATTACTGGATTAGGATGGCATGGTCAGGTTTTCATAATTCATGCAAACTTGTGTAACTTCAACTCTTCAAAAGTTTTTAAATCATTTTTCAGATTTTTTCAACAATCTCTACATCTGTTGTAAATACAAGTCCTTGTGAAACTTACTCATGCTGTCCAAATATCACCATGCATCTTGTTCCGTGAGAAGCGAAAATCAGTCTCAATGGCAGCCCTCTCAATTTAGGGAAATCCGGCATGGCAAAAATTGTGTGGCTTTGAAATAAGACACATTTTAACACTACGTTAAAACTTGCTGATGTGAACTAATTTTATCTCCGCATTTATCTTATCAATTGCTGAATGCCATGGTTAATTGAGAGGACTGCAATGGTGTGATGTATATGTATGTAGTAGTTGTGCGTTTGTCATCTATAGATTATGGATGTGAGCTCAAGGGAGCCTGGATTCAGCTTTGTCGTCTCTCTAGACTCTGGCCTTGACACCGAGGCTCTAGGCTCTGGGCTGCAGGTACAGCTTTTCTTGCCCTCTCTTCCTTTATGCCTTGGGGTAGTGGATGTATGGATTCTTACTGCTTTATCTTGTTTTGCATCTGACTCCGGGGTTCAAGATTGATATGGATCATATTGGGAGAGGTTTGCAGTGTTCCAATGATTTCCACTGATGCAGAATCTGTTCAAAAGGAAAGATGTCTGTCTTGTTTTGAATCTCACATGTCTAACTTCAGTTACTTTTGCATGCCTCTACTATTAGTTGTAGAGAAAGAATTGATGTTTTTGTGTGTCTTTTACAAAGCTTGCATGCAATGGAATTTTCACGACTTTCCACTTTGCTGTAAACTGCTTACTGCAAGTAATATTGTCTTTAAGAACAGGATCATAGCTGTTGTTCAAGTTTGGAAAAACAGACAAGATAGAGCGGGTTTATTCAGCATCATTGACGCCTGAATTGCAGACTTGATAATTTATTTTATAGTAATCACATTTTAAATAAACCAGGAAAGATATCATTATCTATAATTGGTTTTAAGATGAACATATCATCATTGAATCTATCTTGTGTTTATAAATGATGTTCTTCATAAGGATATGAATTGGGCCCTAATTAGAAATCAGTATTTATCTACATTGTGCGTAGACCTGAATTATTTCTGTTTAATATGCAGGTTCCAGGAGAATATGAGAGCCAGTCATTAGGGAGGTATGCATAGTTTACTATTGTCACATCAGTGTCAGCCAATCTTATTTACTGACCAAATTATGAATATCATACAAGGTGATCACATAAAAGTCTAAAATCTGATATGTATGTAGACATGTTTGCTAACTCAAATGTAAGCAAGCTTTTATGCACTGGATTATGTAGCTTAAGATAATCATTTGTATAAGGAGATACCTTAATTATGCTTTACCAAGGTCACTTTGACCCTAAAATCTGGATATCATTAATACTCATAATTGTTTGTGCTCATAGATACATCAGGGGGAGATGATGAGTCACATACCAAAATTGAGGTCAAAGGTCAAGGTCACTGTGACCCCAAAATCAAGGAATCATTAAAAATGACAGTTGTGTTCACAGATACATTTAGGGGGAGACGAGGTGTCACAGACAAATTTCAAAACAATAAGTCACAAGTTTTATGATAAAGCACATTTATATAGCACATTTTTTAACAATATAATTTTGCTCATTTTATTCTATTGTTTTTTACCTCCGTTTTCACTTTAGATTAATTTTATTTTTCAAAAGCTCATCAAATGGTTTCTCTCAGCAGAAATAATTCTCACAAATTGAAATGCTCAAGTTCAGGGATCCTCACACGTAACCTATTGTTTCTAAATAATCAGCTTTTAATAATTCACTGTAGTCTTCAAACCTATATTTTTTATTTTGATTTGAAATCTAAATAAGATCCTATGAATCTATACCATGTATATGTCTTTGATTTTCCAATATGTGATATGTTTTTTCTTAAAATTTGCTATATGAACCTATTCTATGTATACGTCTTTGATTTTACCAATATGTGATATTATTTTTTTTCTTAAAATTTGCTATATGAACCTATGCCATGTATACGTCTTTGATTTTACCAATATGTGATATTATTTTTTTCTTAAAATTTGCTATAATGGGTATATGAATATTATAGGGTATCTCTATGTGATCCATTATATTGTTTAAGCATGTGCTGTATAATGTGCTTTATTGAAAACTTCTTGTAGACTGTGCTATATACTGGGTGAGTGAATATGATTTAACATCGCTTTCAACTATATTTCAGTCATATCACAACGTTGGGTCCTATTCCTTTTCACACCTGGGAACCCCATGGGTAGGGCCGTATACCTTTTCACACCCGGGAACCCCATGGGTGCCTCAGTTAGTCGCCTCTTATGACAAGCTGTCTGAGGAACTGAGGCCTATTCTAACCATGACCTGCGGTGTGCACAATGACATCCATACTATATTGCTATATACTGTGTATATATGCATAATATCTTATCACCATGTGATCCATTTATCATAAAAGTATGTGGAAATTCTTATATTCTCATGAAGAGGGAAAAAAAAGAAGGTAAAAAAATTTGTAAACCTAAAACATATAGTGGAAGGAAATGTCCACTGAGGTAATTGTCCACTGGGGGAAAATATCCGTTCTCCGAGAAGAGATGCCATGTTGATTTTGAGGCCAAAAGGTCAAGGTCACTGAATTCTTAAACAAGGGCAATGCTAATTTTTGGACTCTAAAATTAAAATATGGTTGAGTATGTGGGCATATATTGAAACCAGTTTTGGCTCATGTATCAAACCGTGAAACAGAATGGTACTGGTAGTTTTCTCATAATTGTTGTGTCCATTGTTATCCTGTTTGTGAAATATTTATCTAGTTCTCTTTTATGGTGTTTTTCTGTTGTACAGGCCATCGAGTAGTTCAAGCTTTGATAGTGTGTCTTCAACTCGTCCTGAACATGCAACCATTAAACTTCCCCCAAACATCGACGACCCACTTTCTGCTCTAGATCATCTAGAAAGGTTGTATGAGTTTTCCACAAAAACTATGCAATGCTTACCTCCATCAGTACTATCACAGGTGAGTACATCAGGCTTGTCAGTAACAAATCTGGTTGCTTAATATGGCTGACTATTCTTTGTTACATGAATGAATGACAATTATGATATATACACAGACAAATCGTGACCACATGTAACACTGCAGTAACAGAACAGTAACACAATGGGTGACAGCTGTGCAGATACTGCCGTGAAAGTGCCCCTTATAGATACATCCAGTTTCCACTCGGTTTACTTTCAGTAACTGAGCAGTACTTGTCTCACATATTACTGTAGAATACCATTCAGTTTTACTGAATCAAAGATTTACCATATTATGCTTGAAACCTATGAACTCGTTTGAATCTTCTCCAAATCTCTTGAAGACAACCAAAACAATACTCATTGAGAAGTTGTACTTTGTCCTGTTTGTGTATCAAAATATAGGGCTATGAATTTGACTGATAAATTTAAGGAAATCTAAGGCATATAATGTCACATGTGTGCCTACAGCACACAATCATATAATCATACAATTTTTCACGCTTTTTACTAATGAAAATAAATGCCCGATAGGTGGCCTTACAAGCCATCAAGTCAGTTTGATGACCAAGTAATTTTTTTCTCAAAATGAATGTATATTCCCGAGATATGTTCCTGTAAATTTGGCAAAATTATGTCATTGATTTCTTAGGGTGAGGAAGGTCATTTAGCATTCATTGAGTTGAATACAGTTTATAGAAGTATTTCTACATTTTCTAAATTTTTCATAAATTTGCTTCGCTGAAGTTAACAGCATTACAGATATTCAGATTTGACCTGATTCGAAGTGGTCAGTTTATGTAACCACGCTACTAAATCCTACATCAAAGCCAATGGTAGAGTAGGAGACAAAACACCTGATCCTAAAGGTTTAATTTATGAAGTGCAGTGTGATTGTGGTGAATCTTACATAGGTAAAACGTCTGGACCATTGTCGATCCGCATGAAAGAACTCGAATCTGCAGTTAGAAACGCCAGTAAAGAAAGATCTGCTATAGCATAGTGAACAGTCCTGGCCACACCATCCCATGGGATCAAACAGAGATCCTCACTACGAATCACGGGGAGAAGAAACCACGCCTCATCAGAGTCCCATCGAGAGAGCAAGACACAAGCCCAAAATGAACAGAGACCAGTGGCTCATAATCTCATTACACCACAATAGACTATAGCATACCTTTACTGACTTTCATTGTACCCATACATGTGTGCCCATTATACTCTTATCACTAGACGTGGAGACCATGCAGGTGCTCAATGAACTGTTCTTTACTTTATTTATTATATTACTACTGTTATATCTACTCTTCATAACCAGCATACCATGTGCTACCATTCAACATCAGATTATTTGAGCCAGCCCTAACCTTGTTACCACCCACCACAGCCATTGTTTGTTTAGACTCATTCCCCATAACCATTTCATGTCTGCCCACTCTCCAGGAGTGCCCACACCTCACTGTTTCCAGACCATATTTTTGTTTAGACATCTTAGATTGGCTTCATCATACCCTGTACATATGTATATACCTCATTTTTGATTGTGTATTTATACACTTATAAATTTATACACTTGAGAATGCAAAGGGCAGACTTAGCGAAACGTCATGTTTAATGCAAATCCCAGTGTTCATACTTGTACTACTTCTATACATCTAACTGAATGACACTTCACAATGTCATTCAAAAGTGATAAAGCACCAGCCCATACAATTCAGAAAACTCACCTCGGCAAAAATAATGTCCTGTTAAATTAATTCCTATTTAACACCATGCTAAATATTGCCGAAGTGAACTGATTATGCCACGGCATTCACCTCGGCAATTGCTGATTGCCGTGGTGAATTGAGAGGGCTGAAGCATTATTAAAGACATGTATTCAGATTTGACTGGAATCAGACTGGTCAGTTTCTGTTCTACTGACAGGGATCACCATGTGAGATGTGTGAGCCCAGCAAACATGATGTGGTCAGTCGGGATATGCAGTCCTTTGGCTGCATGATGTGTGAGCTCTTCTATGCCTCTCAGCTCCGGATGTCCAGTCCAGGAGCCAGCCTCACTGACAGATACAAACTGCTCTGTAAGGTTTATCAGAATGACACTGGTACCTTGCCTAGGTAAGTTCAAACAACAGTAACAGTTTATAGAAATCTCAACATGATACATGTAGGTTATAGCATACCTAAATTGGGGAAATAACAGTTTTGATACCACATTCTGAATTTGACAAAGTGAATTATTTTCCACTATCTGTGTCCACCTGCGAAATTGATCAGACCTTGATGCTCACTTATCATATGTATGATCTCTGTTAGATGGGCAAACCACCATGATTAGAGGTCACTGAGCATGTGCATTGTATTATCACTTCTTCCAACCCAGGAATAGGGTTGCTCATCAGACTGGTTGGTTGGTTGGTTTGATTGGGCACTCCATCGTATTACAATGGGCACAGGTCATACAGAGTATGCCGTGCAACCCGTTCCCCCACACCGCCCTACACATGCTCCCTCCTACCAATGACGCATCTATAGTCATCGGTAATTCCCCATTATATCTTCTTTACATCTGTATCCATATCATCTAATGTTGATCAGGTCCCATACAGAGTGTGTCGTGTAACGCGTTCCCCCACACCGCCCTACACATGCTCCCTCATACCAATGACGCATAGCCATCGGTAATTCCCTATTATATCTTCTTTACATATATATCCATATCATCTAACCTTGATCAGTCTTCCCTCTATTTCTCTTAATCATCTCTATATATTCACCAGTTATTTCACCCATTTCTCTTCATTTTCCCCAATAAAATATCCCAATATCTCCCGTCATTTTGCCTATTTCCCGAAATCATAAATCCAGTGCCATGGAAATTTCACCCAGTATTTCTCATTTTCCTCAATTGATGCAATATCTCACTAGTTTCCCCTTATACAGAGTATGCCGTGCAACGCGTTCCCCCACACCGCCCTACACATGCTCCCTCATACCATTGACGCATAGCCATGGTAATTCCCCATTATATGTTCTTTACATCTGTATCCATAGCATCTAACCTTGATCAGGTCCCCAGTCTTACCTCTATTTCTCTTAATCATCTCTCTATATTCACCAATTATTTCACCCATTTCTCTTCATTTTCCCCAATAAAATACACCAATATTTCCCGTCATTTTGCCTATTTCTGGAGATCATAAATCCAGTGCCATGTAAATATCACCCAGTATTTCTCATTTTTCTCAATGCAATATCCCACTATTTTCCCTTTACTGTGCCTATTCACCTAATGTCATAAAATACAATGCCTTATATACACCTGTGCTTTCCCCAAGTATTTTCACTTGTTATTCTCTATCATCCCAGTAAATTCCCTCATTGTGCATATTCACACCCATGCTTCCCACTGTCTTCTGTGATCAACTCTCTTAATATTTCCCTTATTTTCCACGATCAAATATGCCCGTATATCCCTTTGTGCCCATTCCCGCAGGATAATATAATCCAATGCCATAACTTCCATCATCCAGCATTCCCAGACTCCAGCCTATGTGCATGTATGTTCCCTTGTGTCAATGGTAAATAATTCCTGATGCTTACTTCTCCCCACCATCTCTGATTCTATTTGAATAATCTTGCCATTTCCCCTGACCCGTATATACCTGATTCGCCTAGTCCAACTCTTTTCGTACTTCCCAAATATCCCTAATAAAATCATTAATGAGACCACTCTCCTGTCTATTCAATGGGTGTGTACCTAATCCAAGTGCCTCAGTTAAACATGTATTATCCCCATCATCCCAGCTCACTTTCTGCCACTGTATCCCATTCATGGTACTCTTTTTGAATAACTTCTTTTTCAGCATCACTCTTTCTGCATTAAATCATTTTAGTATTACTACTGTATGAGCTGACTACATGGTGAATGTATGGGTTTATGTACAATGCTGGAGGTCACTCATTTCTCTTTAATTTTAAAATATATGTAAAGTATGAAGCTACATGTAAATTTGTTAGATTTGGAATGTTAGATTTGGAATGCACTGGCAAATTATGCTTTGAGACTTTATTAACCTCATTGTTCCTATTACAGACCTATTCGCAATGCAGCTGAAGTGCTGTTACACCTGGAGAGCTCTGAGAAGGGAGTAAACTCCAATGTGGCAATGGGCCTCCCTTTGTTTGTGTATGAGCTTGTCAGTTCTTCTGGTCTACCGCCCCCAAATCCGGCCCTTCTACTCAACCCTAACGTGGACATCTTACCATTCCCTCAACACTACTCTGACATCTATGAATGTCTGTACGCTGTTCAACAGAAGGAATTTGAGATTGAAAAGGTGCGACTGAGCTGTCTGATCTACCCAGAGAGAGTACGCTGGATAAAGGTGTTAGCCAGGGAGAAAGTCTCCATCCTAGAGAAATTTCTCAATAAGTCCCACCTGAGCCTTTCTGAGGAAGAACTGGAGGTTGTGTTGCCTTACATTGAGGAGCTGTTTGATGATGAGAACACAGCGGTGCAGGCAGCGTGGCACCTCTTTAATGTTGTGGGGAAAGCGGTGGGGCCAAGGGAATGTAAGAAGAGATTCCTAAAGTATGTGACAAGGCTGTTGAGTGGGGAGAACTCCACCCCCAAACACATGAAACTCTACCACAGAGTGTTTCTGTTACAGAGTATGATCAGACTGGGAGTGCACACCTTCCTCAGTAACTTCTCAACTCTTCTAGTCGAGGCAGTGGCAGGCTATAAAGATTTTGTCATCACCAGTCCTACCGACGGTGCGGATACTGAAGCAGATGAGGATGCCGATGAATCTGAGAAACAGCTTACAGCTGATAGTTATGACAATTCCAGGCAAGTAACAGAAAACATGGAAGATAGCAGTGATTCTGAATCGGACTCAGGAACAGAAAATGAGATTTCTTTGGTAACTGACTCTTCTGTGACAGGTAATGGTGAATTGGATGATGATGAAGACTTCCCCGATGACTTGTCTGTTGATGACGAGGATGATGTCTGTGAGGAAGATGAGGATAGACAATCTAAACAAAGTAATGGCCAGGAGGACAGCATGTCAGAGAGTTCAGCATCAATAAGCAATTCGGGGGAGGTCGGTGATAGTCCACTGCAAGATACGTCGAATGATTTTGAGGGAGGACTACATTATGGAATAGGCAGTGTAGGAAAGGAGTCCATACACAGTCTATCACGTCTAATAGCAATATCGAGGAACAACTTGGACTCAACTGGAGGAGACGATGACCTGGACATCCCCGAGAGTCAGGGGGATCTTGACGCAGTATTCGATTCCCCCCAGCCCGAGCTTAACCTGTCAAACCAATCAGATCCAAGAGACAGTATGGGCGATATGAACAATTCTGGTCAGACCACACCCACAAAAGGTGATGATAGGGATACAGTTGACCACAATGGCGATATCACACCAAGAGAGGCTGTTAAAAGGCGATCAAGACCGACACCACGGTTAAGCATGGTGCGATCTGAAACTGATGAATTCAATTCTGCATACTCTAGTCATTCCAGTGAACAACATGTGAATATCTGTGATGTAGCCTTGGACAGTATTAAGTGGTTATGTCACAGACTGGGCCCAGTGCTGACAGCCAAGTATTTGTCCCGTAATCTGATTCGCATGCTCGGTCTGTGTTATTTGGGAGAAGAACAGCTAGTACTGCTCTCTGACGAAGGTATACAACTATTCAATTTCAGGATATTTGGATAACTTTAGACTACATTAAACTGATACATATATGACTTCTTGCAATGATCATGTGCATGCGATCGCCATTATTTATAATGCTACTGAGGTTCCATCTGATTAACACCCTTTGTACCGGTAGTTTTGACAGATCCAAACTGTGGACTTCCCTGTCTTTAACAGGAATGAAGTGAACATATATTTATCGTAGTTTCAAAGATGAAACCTCGATCTTTCAAACAAAATGCAATATGACGATTATATTTTTCTGGAATATCTGTGTTTCCTTAGCCAATGGCAGGCAATCGTGGAACTTTTTTCTATCGGTAAAATATATGGTATACAGAGAGGGTTAATTCTGTGTAAAAGCTTTATATCAATACTAGTTTTGGAAGAGGCAACACATTCCATAGGATTATTCTTTTTTTCGCATCCATGAGTAATAATATATTTATATATAGAAATAATAGGTTACTTTATAATAATTTCATCGAAGTCTCATGATTTTGATAAATGGGACATGATTTTTGTACATCTATACACTATTACATGTTCAATGCTATACTTGTACAGATCAGGTACCCATGCGTTCGTGTCAGCTGTTGATTGGTGATAAGAATGCGTGGCGGATATTGGACAGTCTAGGCCATGTGGCCAAGCTGTATGGTGAACGGGTCGTACTCTCACAGTATTTCCCTTTCATAATGGATATGGTAAGAAACTCTTATAAATAGATGAACATGTTGGAAGGGCCAAATTCAATTTAATAGATCAATAAATATAAAAAATTCAGCATACATTCCCCACCGTTTCTTTTTAGATAAGGTCACCAGTGATAGGGTCATCCCGCCCAACACCATTACAGTAAATTTTGGAGTTGACCAATTAAACTGGCCCAGATTTTTTTCCCATTAAATTTTGAAAAGGTGGTTTGATACATTTGAGAATCAAATATTATCAAAATATTTTAAAATATGTCGCAGTCCATTTCTGGTCCAGTTGGGTATAATGGCCAATCAAAGTTCGCCGGAAGTCAAGCCCTGATAATAATCTTACACCCAGAAACTGCAATGGAGGTTTGTGACCTGCAGCTTCCATCGTATTGATTTTGAGGTCATTAGTTCAAAGGTCACAATCAAAGTAACCTTCATAACATCCCTAAAACTGAATCTAGCTTTTCTGAACTTTGTTCCTAGGTAGGACTCGAGCAGAGTTATCTTCCCTACATACAACTTGTCCTGCAGAATGGTTACCCCTGTTTGATATTAAACATCTGCATTCAGTTGAACTGTTGTGAAATATAAACCATTCGTTTACTAATTTAACAAAATTGTGTTGGGGGAGTGATCCTTTTCATGAACTTATCTGTTCAACTCAAGAAAAAACTTGGAGATTTTAGCACCCATTAACTTCACTTCATCACTCTTTTCACATTTTGCTTCCTCTTTGTCTGAGCACTGTCAAATCCAGCAGGGGATATGTAAGATCATGGCTGTTGCTTACGCTGCCTTGGTTTCAAGAGTAGTATAAAACTGAAATCATTGAGCTGTGATATATATATATATGTGTATTCAGATCTCTGTGTGTATGAAGAGACTGACAGTCCGAGCTGAAGCAGGTTTGATTGGGGTGGTTATTCTACTCAGATACGCCACACAGTTCCTCTCAGATAAGACACTGATGGACATACTGCAGGTAAGGGAGACATTCTCAGCTTTTCTTCTTCCATACTGACCATGTTGACCGGTGAATCAGGGAGATATTAAGGGGTATCGTCACCGGATATATCCTACAAAATCAACATTTATAAACAAATGAGCATTGATATCAATTAAGAACTTAGTACATCCCTCAAAACTGTTGAAAACAGCTAACATTTCAGCTATATGATGGAAAAAGCTAAAATTTTGATTTTCAGCCTAGCTATACTTCGGATTTTGAACATGTGATTTTTGCAATTAGCTCTATTGATTGGCATGATGAAGGGCTCATTTTTTTGTGGCTAATTTCAATGAGTATTGTATGTGGTAAATATATTGACATTGACCATGTGAATGTATTTCTAAGATAGCATGTTGAGTGTACATTTTTGACTGAACCCTAAAATTCCATTGAAATCCATGTTCTTTCTTAGATTGTCTCATTCATAAGATAATGACGGTCAAAGTAAAAGAATTTTTTATATGCTCTTTTTTCCAGTAGTACTCCAATATAAGACTGTTATTTAGGGGTCTTTAGGGAGCTTCTTGAAATTAGGAACTGAGTTCCCTGATAGGGATGGCATATGCCGGTTATTCAAATGGGATACACCATGCCCAGTGTGGTGTTCTGATCTGGATGGATTAGAGTTCCAGTTGGAATGGCATAGGCCATACACCTCATGCCGCTGCATGGTATGGCATATGCCATCCTTTGTCCGCTGAGTTTCAAACTGGATGGCATGGAGTTCCTAGGAGGTCCAACAAGGCACACCATGCCGCTCTGTTTGGAATGCCTTATGCCAATTCCTAGTATGCCCCAATTTCAAGAAGCTCCCTTACAATCAACTAATTTGAAAACTCTTTTATAGATTGTCCCAAGAACGTGAAAATGCATGATTGTGAGAATGGCTTAAATATTATCTAATATCAGAAGAAAGATTAAAGTCACCTGAACTAAAGCATAATATGTATGAGCTATCAGACAGCCATCTGTTCACCAAGGCTACAAACTAGGATTCTTTAAGGTGGTTCATTATCTTTTGTTTAGAGGAAGTCAGCCAATGTATCCCACCAAACTTGCAGTTATCAGGTTTATAGGCAAATGAGAATTCATATCAATTGAAAATGAATAATGAACTTACATGTAGCTCAAAGATGAACAGTTGATGATTCAGCTATATCTGACAGAAAACCTCAAACCTACACGTTACAGTGTATGTTCAAATCTACCTACACTTTGGATACCGGTATTAGGTTTTAACATGCAAATTTGTAACATGTTAAGGATAGACAAGAATCATCAATTGACTTGCTAGTTTGGAAAGGCCTCCTGATCATGACCTTTTTTTTTTAACCCCCGTAAATGTACTTTTGTGTTTTCCCATATTTAAATATTGATTTTCCACCTTACAGGATACTCTGATAAGTGAAATGCTGCTGCCATTGATACGGTTGGTGTCTCTGTCTAGTTTGAGTTTCCCGTCTGGGACGCGGGCCCGCTCCATTGTGTGTTACAAGATTGTAGACGTCATCTACATCGTGGGCTTGCGCATTGGGTTTGAAATGACAAGAAAACACATGACTGGTGTGTTGAAGCGATTCTTTGCCACTTTTGATTCTGTTCACGCTCAGCCCAAACCAGGGGGTGATAATACGAGTACAGAATTGATGCCCCCACCACTTTTGAGGAAGATTTCCACTTCAAGCTTGGGTATGTTTTGTTATACTTTCTAGTTAATAGTACTTGATAAACCCTATAGTACCTAATCAATAGTCCATATGATAAAATTAGTACAATACTGGTTAAGGGGCTAGACCAGTAACTTGGCATATTACTGATCCACTGGGAATAAGTCCACATCACGTAATTCCTGTTTCAGTTTCAGTTCAGTTTATTAGGAATCCATGTCAGTTATATCAACTGTTTTACAATGGAGCCAATAACATTAAAAATATAGCAAACAAGAAATATATACATGAAAAAACGATCACACAATATAAATGTGCATATCACAGTTATATCACTTACACTACAGTGGTTTTATCACAGACAATCATAGGTTTAAACAAACTTTGGTACCTGAGCCATTACAAGTTTACGACATTTGAATTTAAACGTGGTGTATGTTTTTGAGAACTGGATATCACCAGGCAGCTCATTCCATGCTCTGGTTACATGAAATTTAAAAGAATTCTTGTGACATTTGTCTTCTTTGAAAAGAAGCCTATTGATTTCTACCCCTTGACCAATTTTGGTCGAAGGGTATTGTCTATGTTGTTCGTATTTCCGTCCAACCATCTTGTTTGTTATTACAATATCTTTGAAGGATTATTGTCAGGCTTTGCAAATTCATGACATAAGCAAATCGTGATGGGTCTGAAACCCATTGACAACTCACCTGGATCTATTTTATCAAGGTCAGATTCTAGAATTGGAGATATCTTTTGAAACATTATATCTGGATATTCCAAATTCATACTGCATATCCAACTGGTGACTAGACTAGACACTTTTGTAGTTTGACTGGACCTGATCTATATTATGAAGGTCAATTTCTAGGTATTGCAGTATCTCGATAGATCATGGCTGGGCTCTCCAAATTCACTCATCAGTACATATGCAGCTGGTGAGTTTTCCAATATTTTATCAATGATCTTGACTAACTGAGGCACCTGTGTGGTTCCCGGGTGTGAAAAGGAATAAGACCCAACATCGTGTTATGACTGTAATATAGCTGAAAGCAACGTTAAATCATATTCACTCACTCAATGATCTTGGCTAGACTTTCAAAATTTCTCTCCCTTAAATTTTGGTTTCTGCAGTCAAATTGTTCACAGGCTTATGAAGCTCATAAGGCTCTCTTTTCTACAGGTGGCAGCATAGGGTCGACAGATGATACCTACCTGAACATCAAGATAGATGAAGAGACGCACGAATACAGTATAGGGACGCCTATCAGTGTGAGTCACCTGGCCTCACCACAATCCCCCTTCAGCAGTGGATCATGGAAGATGAGACAGTACAGCCTCTCACCTGCCGCTAATGATGATCGTGGTATGGAGAACTTTTAACGGTTCAATACACAGTAAAATGGTCAGATCTCTACCGAAAATTTTCATGACCAAAAATTATTTTTATAAGCTCTAATTTCATTCTGAAAACTAAATTTGACACAGAATTGTGTCCAAAAAGCAACCAATAAGCATAGTTTTTTTTTCCTCATCATCTTTTGTGACCATGTTAATCTGTTTTCCAGATGATCCATGTGAGAACAAGATAGCGAACAAGGAGAAGATCATGGAGGAGTTATTTACAGTGTTTTCTCCAGCATTAGCTTTCGCCGCTTACATTCCATTATGTCGTATCTTTGGCAGGTCAGCTTTTTTGTCAATACGGAATTCTCTACCCTCTATTGCAGACCTTCTACATATGCTGCATGCCTTTGATATGCATGTAGTGTACGCTCTGCAGCCGAGAGACACTTACTCAGAAGATCTTAATCACGTGGATTAAAACCACACAGTCAGTGCAGGTGATCAAACTTTTGCAGGGTTTAATAGACCAGAGAAGGCATGAATATTATTATCCACGGTTTGCAGGGTAGAATTTCTGAGATTTGTTTGTTTTCTTTGTTATATACCATTAAAGGTTAATGTTATTTGCAGTTTATTTTATTATTTACACTATGTAATAGTTAAACAAGTCCGCCGAGGTTCTAGCCCTAAGGGCTGTTACAGAAAAAAGTGCATAGGATTGGGGGGGGGGGGAGATTATTCAGTTCTATGGTACATGTATATGTATTTTAGGTGCTAAACAGTCAATCAACATCAGAGAGATGGGATAAATGGTATATGAGAGGTTGGGGTCAGAAAAGTCAGAAAAAGTAGTCTCCCCCCCCACACACACCATGTACTATTTTCTGGAACAGCCCTTATGTTATGTTATTTGTATCATCATATGGTTTGTTTTATATTGCATGACATAGAGTTTCATATCCTATGTAGGATGTTGTGTTAACAACTGTTCATTGTGGTCTATTCATTTTCACTTACAGCATTCATATTGAGCAGCATCTGAAGAATGATGACCTGATCCGTCAGCTGTGTAGTCAGTATGATCAGATGTTAGCCAAACAAAACTCTGTAGATGATGTTCCTGGCTCGCCCGTCACAGGTAATACTTACCAGTACTAATTCCTGTATGTTTGACAGTAACTTACCCACCGTTTCAGCAAAAAGGACATCGGATTTCCATAGAAGAGCACCCAGAAATTTTGGCACATTTTATTTTATTTTTTTGCCTGTATGAGATAAAGCTATGCAGACTCTTCTAGAAATGGGGCTTACATCTTCCCACAGAATGGGTTATCCCATTCATATATAGTCTCCACTGAATCTTTCAGCCCATCAATTTATAGTCGGCATCACATATCCACTCACCATATAAAGTAGGCAACACATATCTATGGAATGATAGGCAACACAAATCCATATCCATATATAGTACAGACACGAGAAATTACTGTTTTTTGTAGCTGAAATGGCTGTTTCTGATATCAGTGTAAATTCGAGGAGAAAATTTTTGTTCCACCCCAAATTGCATCCAATTCTTCATTTACCTTCTCGACCAACTCCTCTTCCAAGCTCCGAATAACAACCACAACAACAACAACTCACATTAGCCTGCGTTCATTCAAATCTGTCATAATGTTGTCGGGGACCACTACTCGTTCATAGAATGAACCAGTAATTTGCCGCTTGAGAGTTCCCGAAATGAATATATCTGGCGTCACTCCAAAATACCTCTCACTGTGTGCAAGATGGCGGGCCACGTATTGGTCAGTCGTAACACACACCATGTCAAACAGATCGGCTGGTATAAGGCTGGAGACATTTTTAGCCCACCATCACCAGATGGTGGGCTGTTCAAATCGCTTTTCGTCCGTCATGTCCGTGGTCCGTGGTCCGTCGTCCGTCCGTAAACAATTCTTGTTATCACGATTTCTCAGGAACTACTGCATGGATCTTTCTGAAATTTGGTACACTGGTTCCCCTTGGGGTCTAGTTGTGCAGATACCTTTTCTGATCCGATTCGAAAATCCAATATGGCCACAAGGCGGCCATCTTGGATTTCCCCATGAAACCTTGTTATCGCGATTTCTCAGGAACTACTGCATGGATCTTTCTGAAATTTGGTACACAGGTTCCCCTTGGGGTCTAGTTGTGCAGATACCTTTTCTGGTCCGATTCGAAAATCCAATATGGCCACAAGGCGGCCATCTTGGATTTCTCCATGAAACCTCGTTATCGCGATTTCCCAGGAACTACTGCATGGATCTTTCCCAAATTCGGTACACAGGTTTCCCTTGGGGTCTAGTTGTGCAAGATACCTTTTCTGGTCCGATTCGAAAATCCAATATGGACACAAGGCGGCCATCTTGGATTTCCCCATGAAACCTTGTTATCGCGATTTCTCAGGAACTACTTCATGGATCTTTCTCAAATTTGGTACACAGGTTCCCCTTGGGGTCTAGTTGTGCAAGACACCTTTTTCGGTTCGAATCGTAAATCCAATATGGCCACCAGGCGACCATATTAGATTTCACCATGAAACTTTGCTATTGTGGTTTCTCTGGAAATACTGCATGGATCTTTGTCAAGTTTGGTACACAGGTTTCCCTTGTGGTCTAGTTGTGCAGGTACCTTTTCTGGTCCGATTCGAAAATCCAATATGGCCACAAGGCGGCCATCTTGGATTTCCCCATGAAACCTTATCGCGATTTCTCAGGAACTACTGCATGGATCTTTCCCAAATTCGGTACACAGTTTGGGGTCTAGTTGTGCAAGATACCTTTTCTGGTCCGATTCGAAAATCCAATATGGCCACCAGGCAGCCATCTTGGATTTCACCATGAAACCTTGTTATCGCAATTTCTCAGGAACTACTTCATGGATCTTTCTCAAATTCGGTATACCGGTTCCCCTTGGGGTGTAGTTGTGCAAGATGCCTTTTTTTGTCCGATTCGAAAATCCAATATGGCCACCAGGCAGCCATCTTGGATTTTCCCATGAAACTTTGTTATTGTCATTTCTCAGGAAGTACTTCATGGATCTTTCTCAAATTTGATACACAGGTTCCCCTTGGGGTCTAGTTGTGCAGATACCTTTTCTGGTCCGATTCGAAAATCCAATATGGCGACAAGACGACCATTTTGGATTTCCCCATGAAACCTTGTTATCGCGATTTCTCAGGAACTACTGCATGAATCTTTCTGAAATTTGGTACACAGGTTCCCCTTGGGGTCTAGTTGTGCAGATACCTTTTCTGGTCCGATTCGAAAATTCAATATGGCCACAAGGCGGCCATCTTGGATTTCCCCATGAAACCTTGTTATCGCGATTTCTCAGGAACTCCTTCATGGATCTTTCCCAAATTCGGTACACAGGTTCCCCTTGGGGTCTAGTTGTGCAAGATACCTTTTCTGGTCTGATTCGAAAATCCAATATGGCCACAAGGCGGCCATCTTGGATTTCCTCATGAAACCTTGTTATCACAATTTCTCAGGAACTACTTCATGGATCTTTCTCAAATTTGGTATACAGGTTCCCCTTGGGGTCTAGTTGTGCAAGATGCCTTTTCTTGTCCGATTCGAAAATCCAATATGGCCACCAGGCAGCCATCTTGGATTTCCCCATGAAACTTTGTTATTGTCATTTCTCAGCAAGTACTGCATGGATCTTTCTCAAATTTGGTACACAGGTTCCCCTTAGGGTCTAGTTGTGCAAGACATCTTTTTCGGTCCGAATCGAAAATCGAATATGGCCACCAGGCGGCCATATTAGATTTCACCATGAAACTTTATTGTGGTTTCTCAGCAAATACTGCATGGATCTTTGTCAGATTTGGTACACAGGTTGCCCTTGTGGTCCAGTTGAGCAAGATACATTTACTGGTCCAATTCGAAAATCCTATATGGCCACAAGGCGGCCATCTTGGATTTCCCCATGAAACCTTGTTATCGCGATTTCTCAGGAAATACTGCATGGATCTTCTCAAATTTGGTACACATGTTCCCCTTGGGGTCTAGTTGTGCAAGATAACTTTTCTGGTCCGATTCGAAAATCCAATATGGCCACAAGGCGGCCATCTTGGATATCCCCATGAAACCTTGTTATCGCGATTTCTCAGGAACTCTGCATGAGTCGGTGGATCAAACAGTGGGACATATTCTATATAGTGACTATAGAGAATATCCATACCTTCACCTTCCATATCAAGGAGTTCAAATAATTCGGAATTAAAATGTATTTCTTCAAATTTTAAATCAGTTTTCTTAGTCCAGTAAACTGTTTCTTCTGCCGACGGGTCGGCTACATGAAGGGACGTCACTCTTGTGACACAACGTTACAACTCGACAACTTTAGACTAATCTGTTATTACCCAGATCCCATGAAACGGCACGCTGTATTGGTGGCGGAAGATAACTCCAGTGATATAGGCTCTAATGTGGCAGTCGTGGGTAACCGGATACAATTACAGGATGAACCCGTCACACCCACCCCTGTAGATTTCTCCCACATGAACAAGGGCTTCCCCCGTTCCGGCATACTGACTGTTGACCCAGAAAAATTACACTGGTAAGACTGAAAATACTGTATTTATCAGAGGATTGATGTGAAACTGTTCCTAGAATAGGAATACTTCAGATTCCTGTGATTTGGTTCATTTGCTTCATTATATTGTCCCATATCTCAGACTGTTAATTTTTGCTAAGTTATCCTGTGGCTTTGATTTTTGCTCTCTCATTACACAGGCCGTCCTGCACCTATTGTGTAATCCAAGTACCGCATAGGGTTTATTTCACACACACCATGTGTGGCCTTCTTTCGGCTTGGGCCCAAAGGAGGAGGTGTTCACACTCTATTCTCAATCCCTCTCGAGTGGCAGTACCTTGCCTATATCTTGCATCCATTGTTTTGTGTCGTAACTATTGCATATCTCAACCAAGTTAATAACACCTTTGGGCAAGTGTAAATCTGTACTAAAACATTGGGGTTTTTTTAACTCATTACAGTGCAGAAATGGATCAGTACAGTGGTCGACATTTAAAGGGTAATTGGCTAGCATACTGGGAACATGAACTGGGTGAGTATATTATAATCTGGTTCAGTCTAAGTCTGTTCTTTACTCAAGTAGATACCAGTACCTTGCGAGTGATTGCAGGTTATCCAGTACAATACACTGCAATGGTATCTAGTGGTTGGAGAGTCCACCTCAGCAACAGAATGTCCCAGGACTGAACTCATTCAGTACAGTAGCTTCTCCTAGCTGTCAGCCCTAGTTTTCTAGGCCTGGACCCCAGTGCATCCAGCTCATGGCAGTCGGTAAAGTTGATAGATTTACTCCAAAATAGAATGTGTTTATGTGTTTGCATTGCAGATCCCAAACAATGAACATTCTGAAACTTATTGCTTTATGTCCTTTTGAAATAATAAATGTCGACAAAAACGATGTGTTTATATTATTTTCACCATCAAATGCAGTTTTATGTCCAGTAATAATCAGTAAACTCACGGGACACATTCATTATTTTCAACTGACGACCAATGGTTTGGAATATGATACTCTCTGGCGATCAATTTTTAGCTCATCTGGGTCGAAGGCCCGATGGGCTAATGTCATGGCCTGATATTGTCCGTCGAGCGTAAACGTCTTCTTCTCTGAAACCACTTGGCTGATTAAGCTGAAACTTGGCATGCATGTTCCCCCCAATGAATACACCAGAATATGTTCATGCGGTGTCGATATGATTTTAAATATGGCTGCCATGGCGGCCATCTTGAATTTGCCAGTGAAATCTTGTCATCATTATTTTTGGGTAACTACTTCATGGATCTTTCTCAAATTTGGTACACCAGTTCCCCTTTGGGTCTAGTTGTACAACATGTGTACTTTAGTCCAATTTGAATATCCAACACGGCCACCAGGTGGCCATCTTGGATTTCCCCATGAAACTTTGTTATCGCGATTTCTCAGGAACTACTTCATAGATCTTTCTCAAATTTGGTACACAGGTTCCCCTTGGGGTCTAGTTGTGCAAGGTACCTTTTGTGGTCGGATTCAAAAATCCAATCTGGCCACCAGGCGGCCATCTTGGATTTCCCGATGAAACATTATCGCAATTTCTCAGGAACTACTGCATGGATCTTTCTCAAATTTGGTACACAGGTTCACCTTGGGATCTAGTTGTGCAAGATATCTTTTCTGCTTCGATTCAAAAATCCAATATGGCCACCAGGCGGCCATCTTTTATTTCCCTATGAAACTTTATCGTGATTTCTCAGGAAGTACTGCATGGATCTTTCTCAAATTTGGTACACAGGTTCCCCTTGGGGTCTAATTGCGCAAGATACCTTTTGTGGCGGCCATCTTGGATTTCCCCATGAAACTTTGTTATCGCTATTTCTCAGGAACTACTGCATTGATCTTTCTCAAATTTGATGCACAGGCTCCCGTTGGGGTCTAGTTGCGCAAGATACCTTTTCTGGTCCAATTCGAAAATCCAATATGGCCACCATTCTCAGGAAATTACTTCATGGATCTTTGTCAAATTGGTTACACAGGTTCCCCTTGTGGTCCAGTTGTGCAAGATACCTTTTTTGGTCCATTTCGAAAATCCAATATGGCAGCATCTTGAATTTCCCATGAAACTTTGTTATCATGAAATCTCAGGAAATTACTGCATGGATCATTATGCCCCCCCCCCTCTAACTAGAGGGGGGGCATATAGCGATCGCTTTGTCCGTCCGTCTGTCCGTCCGAATTTCTTGTCCAGACAATATCTCGGTTAATATTTGATGGACAGGATTGAAACTTGCATGGAATGTGGCCAGTGGCTCGTAGTTGTGCAGCGTAGAGTTTTTTCCGAGTTCCGGTATAATTTTCAAGAGTTATGGCCCTTTTTCTGAAATCTCTGTGGATGGGACTTGTCCGGGCCGGATCTTGGTTAATATTGTATGGACAAGTATGAAATTTGCATGATATGTGGTCAGTGACCTACAGTTGTGCAGCGTAAAGTTTCTCCACGTTTCGCTCATATTTTCAAGAGTTATGGCCCTTTGTTCCTGAATTCTCCATGAATTGGGACTTGTCCGGGCTGGATCTCGGTTAATATTGTATGGACAATTATGAAATTTGCAGGATGTGTGGTCAGTGCCCTGTAGTTGTGCAGCGTGACGTTTCTACGCGTTTTGCATATAATTTCAAGAGTTATAGCCCTTTTTTCTTCAAATCTTTGTGAATTGGAACTTGTCTGGGCTGGATCTCGGTTAATATTGTATGGACAATTATGAAATTTGCAGGATATGTGGCCAATGCCCTGTAGTTGTGCAGCGTGAAGTTTCTCCACATTTCGCCTATATTTTCAAGAGTTATGGCCCTTTTTTCTTCAAATCTTTGTGAATTGGGATTTGTAGGGCTGGATCTCGGTTAATATTGTTTGAACAAGTATGAAATTTGCATGATATGTAGTCAGTGACCCATATGTGTGCAGCGTGAAGTTTTTCTGTTTTCGGTTATATTTTCAAGAGTTATGGCCCTTTGTTTAAACCTAAGTGAATGGGATATATTTACTTGTCCAAGCTGGATCTCAGTCCATAACCGATTTGAACCAAGGAATGTAGGTCTCATAACCAGGTCACATTTTCGGATTTGGCGAAAGCCCTGGCGACCATCTTGCATCGAAGAATCGTATTATCACTTGTTGCTTGATACTTGGAATATGTATTATGTGAGGCATGGCAAAAAAGTGACTGAAACAGATTTATAATTATCCAAATTAGGCCTCCACCAACCAATAAAGAACAGAACAATGGCGGGGCAGTGTCGGATTAAAGTGGAAGGGGGGGCATACAATTGAGCAATCTCTGATTGCTTCCTTCCTGTGTTGTATATATTTTAGTGTTCAGGGGGGGACAACACAAGTTAGAAACTAATCTATTGCAGTTCTTTAGTAAAATATCTTACAGCTACTTTCTCCAGTTACAGCCAGATTAGCTACAGTGCCGTAGCACTATCTTTTTATGAACAACAACCACGTGAATAAAAATAGTGCGCAAATGTACGTGAAATTTTTATGATTGGAATCACATATTTCTTTTATATCAATGCCCAAATTGACGATTGATCGATTTTTTGATAGCAAAGCATGTTTGTCATCTTTTTGATGCATTTGAGTTTCGGAAGGCTCTTACAAATTATGCCGAAACTCATCGGGGTTGGAACAGGGAATTAATTTCTCATCTTTTATCGTCAATGGTGCCAAATGGGTTAAACATGATCTGATGGGTTAAGGATAGCTATCCCCTTAGAGGGTCAAAACTGGTCATTTTTTTATTATTTCTGCATTCAAATATTCACAATTTCCTCTAACATTTGTTGAAAAAATGAAATCAAAATTATAAATAGAAGTGCTTCAATATTAGGTTTAAAAATTTAGTTTCCGATGCACTGGAACAATTAAACAGATTGCCTTAGCTTGGGCTTGGCTACTATTATTTTTACCCCTCGGGCAAATTTTCCCCAAAGGGTATTGTCGTCGTCAGCGTCGTCTGTCCGTCTGTCTGTCTGTCTGTCCATCTTTCTTGTGAACACGATATCTCAAGAAGAATTATAGCCAGGCATTGTAAATTCATACCACAAATGTATTGGGTGAAGGGTCAGAAGCCTATTAAAAAGGGCTGACCTTGACCTATTTTATCAAGGTCAAATAATAGTATTTGCTATATTTTTTGAAGGATTGAAACTAGGATCTCCAAATTCATATCACTTATGCAACTGGTGATTGACTAGAAGCCTACCCCAGTTGACTGACCTTGACCTATTTTTTATAGGTCATATACTCTTTATTATAATATAAAACGAAGAAAGAAAGCTAGGCTTTCCAAATTAATACTATGTATACATCTGGCGAGGGCCCAGAGGTGTACTGAAGATGACTGACCTTGACCTATTTTATCAAGGTCAAATTTTAGTATTTCTAAATTTTTTGAAGGATTAAAGCTAGGTCTCCAAATTCATATTATGTGTGCAACTCCTGATTGACTAGAAGCCTATCCCAGTTGACTGACCTTGACCTATTTATATATACTGTTTATTATGATATAACATTGAGAAATAAAACTAGGGTTTCCAAAGTAATATTATGTGTACATCTGGTGATGCTCCAAAGGTGTGTTGAAGATGACTGACCTTGACCTATTTTATCCTTGACCTATTTTATCCAGGTCAGATTCTATTCAGTACAATATTTCATGAAAGATTTACATTGTCCAAATTTATACCACTTATGGCTGGACCTGATGTCTATTGAAGAATATCACTGACCGTGACCTATTTTCAAAAGGTCAAATTAAAGTTAAGTCTAAGGTCTCCAAATTCCTGTTCCTTATGCAATTAAATTAGAATTGACTTGAAATTGTTTGAAGATGACTGACCTTGATCTATATTTCCAAGATAAAATTACTTTATTTGATTATAAGCTTTTTAGAATAGCATATTTAGAGCTAAGAATTCGGTCGATCATGCTCTACCAGAACCTCAGGCCTTGGCAAAAGCGAACTACAGCCAACCCTACTAGATCACATTTTTGTTAATCTAGTTCTAAAAATACACTGATGATATTATACAATGCATGAGTGAGTGAGTGAGTGAATATGATTTAACATCGCTTTCAACTATATTTCAGTCATATCACGACGTTGGGTCCTATTCCTTTTCACACCCGGGAACCCCACGGGTGCCTCAGTTATTCGCCTCTTACGACAAGCTCTCTGAGGAGCTGAGGCATATTCTTACCATGACCTGCAGTGTGCACAACGACATCCCAGGTCAATCCCCACGGGGCTACAATGCATGATTGCTGGATGTAAACAATAACTGATAGCCGAGGGGTATTGAAGCCCAATGGGCTATTTTTGTCTGTTAAATTTCCCTTTCCAAAACTCATTTCCTCAATATTATGGTAAAGCTAATTATCTATTAGTCTTACTTATTTACATTAATCTACCCCCTTCTGATCAAAACCATGCAAACATCCGTATTTTTGTTTCTAATTATAACAGTGCCACTTCACTCAGACACCCGCCGTGAAGTGATCTACACAGGTGTAAACAATTCTCAGCTGATTAGCAAGTTTTTAAAGTTTAAACTGGACTTTAAACCGCCTTGATGAAAAAAACTTAGTGTAATAGTTATCCAGAATAAAGAGGAATTCGAGTAGGTCCCATTAGACAGATTAAAAATGTATTTGACAATAGAATTCAAGCAAAAAAATTGGATTAATTCATCAGATGTATAGCTGGACACATTTTGCCCGATTTCTAGCCTTTCATTTTTGTACAAAATCCGAGATTTAAACGTTTATTTCTCGAAAAGTATCCATGCTACGCTTTTGAAATTTGGCATGCTTATAAGGTGATCTAGTAAACTTTGTCTCACTTTTTGTAAGTTCGGATTAGATTTTTAATTATTCAACTTTTAAGACAAACGACCGTAAAATAGTACGTTTTTTTCAATTTATTTCAGTAAAATAGCTGTAAAAACAAAACCATGCAAAAATTTTAAAAAACGAGATAAAATTTACTTGTTCGAATTGTCTCCTATCAAGGTATACCATCAAAGTTGGAACAAGACCAACAGTTTTCATGAAATTTCAATTGAAAAATGGGCGCTATTGTTTTCATTTTAATTTTTATACGCCCGCCCAAAAGGCGGTCGTATTATGTGATGGCGGTTTCCGTCCGTCTGTCCGGTTCTCGTGTCCGGTCTATATCTGGGACAGTTTCCTATCCACAGCACCAGATTTTTGGTGAGTGGCTACCCTACGGGGAGACGATGTGTCGCATACCAAAATGAAGGTCGAGGTCACAGGTCAAAGGTCACTGGCCTAAAAAACAGGAAATCACTGAAGTGTTCGTGTCCGGTCTATATCTGTGAACGTTTTCTATCCACAGTTGCAATTTTTTGTGAGTGGATACGCCAGGTGGAGACGATGTGTCGCGTACCAAAATTGAGGCCGAGGTCAGAGGTCAAAGGTCACTGTTGCCAAAAATCAGGAAATCATTGATCGTTGACAGTTTTCTATCTAAAGTTCTAATTTTTGGTGAGTGGATGCCCTAGGGGGGAACGATGTGTCGCATATTAAATGTAGGTCAAGGTCAGAAGTCAAAGGTCAGTGTGATTGAAAAATCAGGAAATCGTTAAAAATTTCTAATTTTTTGTGAGTGGATTCAATAGGCGGAAATGAAGTGATGCGTACCAAAAATTAGGTCAAGGTCAAAGGTCACTGACCCCAAAATTAGGAAATTATTAAAAATAACATTTTTTGTGTCAGTAGATACATTAGGGGGACACAATGTGTCACATACCAAAATGTAGGTCAAGGTCAAAGGTCAAGGTTACTGTGACCCCAAAATCGTGAAATTGTTAAAAATCATGATTTTTTGTGTCCATTGAGAAATTGAGGGGAGACGGTTTGTCATGTACCAAAATTTAGGTCAAGGTCAAAGGCCAAGGTCACTGTGACCCCAAAATCAGAAAATCATTAAAAATCATGATTTTTTGTGTGCATTGATAGATTGAGGGAAGACGATGTGTTGTGTACCAAAATTGAGGTCAAGGTCAAAGGTCAAGGTCACTGTGACCCCAAAATCAAGAAATCATTAAAAGTCACATTTTCATATGCCTGTCGAAGACGAGGTCGTGTAATGCGATGTTGCATTCTGTCCATTCATCCATTAACATTTGTCGTCCATGCGATAGCTCTAGTTTCAAGGTATGGATTGGTACCAAACTTTGAGTATACCTTACTCGCATGGCAAAGTGGAGCCATACATATGAGATCAATTTGTCAAAGGTCTAGGTCGCAGTCCCCAAAAACTGAATCAAGCTTAGCTGACTAAATGTGTTGGAATATTGTTGGAATATTCGAAGTTCTTTCCCCTGCATTTATATGGTATTGTCCTGTGGAGTTGTCTCCCATGTTTGAAACGCTTCATTTAGTTAAACTGTTATGAAATAAAAACCATACATTTACTAATTTAATGGGGAGAATAATCCTTTATGAACTTCACACCTGTTTATTAACTCAAGAACAAAGGTTTACTTCATCAATTTCTTCTTCCTTCATGAAAAATTCTCTCGTCTGAAAGGAATCCATTTGCAGGAAAACTACTATTTTCTTGTGTTTGACTATTGTCGATTTCAGTGTGGGATATGCTCTTGCTTCAAGGTCAACTAGTTACCAAGAGTTAAGCTCATTTTAGTTTATCATTCAATATAAGATGTGATATATGTTACATTCTCATAAGCAAAAAATTGTAGACCTTTCTCTGGATTGCTAGATCAATTGGAATCAAGGCTATTAAACAGCCAATGTAATTCCAGATATACGGGCGTATATTGAAGCCCCTTGGGCTCTTGTTCAAAATTGGAATATTTTCTACACAGTAGCAGCGTCGGTTATACAAATCATATAGTTGGAATCCCTACGATGTACGCTTTCATACAATATATAGTTTATTATGGTTACATGTATCTTGTATATTTATTGATACAGACGACAAATTGTCACGGGGGTGCAAAAACTGCCTCTAAGGGGATAGCTATCCTTAAATATGATATGTATTCCTGTAGTGAATTGATGCCGCTTCCCTGCAATACCCCTTCATGTAAACTGGCGTCAACAACATGTGTTTTCTTCTATTTCCAGGTCTCAGTGATAGAGACAATGTATTTAACTTCAAGCAGATCAAACTTCAGACATTCCTTGGTGAGTTTTGTTAAAGTCACACATGATATCTGAGTTCCATAGAACCGAATGTTAAGTCAAGACAAATTGATTTGTTGTTCAAGAGACTGCTACATAACAAATATCTCACATCTCTTACATATTACAAGCATATTGAAGAATTTTTCCAAATTTGATCATTTCAAACCAGTTTTAAAATCTAACCTGCTTAACACTTTTACTGGTGTACATAATGTTTGTCTTCTGATAGAGAAACTGTGATATAAATTGTCAGGGGCATTTATTCTTGATTGAATATTAATCATTCCAATAACATTTAATAAATTTGTTCCCTGTTTTCTCAGGCCACAATAACAGTATACGTGCCCTATCAGTAATGGACAACGAGAACTCGTTCATCAGTGCCAGTAAAGATAAGACTGTCAAACTCTGGTCTCTCAGGAGTGTAGGTGATGGATCTACAGTGTAAGTCAGTCTGTACACTTCCTACTCTGACCACAACCAGCAGAGCTCTAGAGCATTATGCACACCACCAGTCATAGAAATAATTTCTCAAGCAGCTTGTCATAAGAGGCAACTAACGGGGGCGCCTGTGGGGTACCTGCATGTAAAAGGACCTAGAACCCCACCCGTGAGGTCCCTAGTCTAAAAAGAAAACTAGGACCCAGTTGTCAGTTTATAGAGCTGAAATATTGCTGAATGTGATGTAGAGCTTAACTTTCTCTCTCCCTGCCCCACATATACCCAGTACCAACCTTTGAAGCATGTTAAGTGTGGTTATTGAAATATTATAGTGAAACCTTGAAAAAAATACTGTTAAATCTGATTTGTGGTCAACTTTCTTAATAAATGTATATTCTAATAAAACCTGCCAATTGGCAATATGAAAAGTAACTAAATAATGTATGTAAAAAATAGTTTGCTTATTAATAACTTGATAATCGTTTTGAAATGTAACATATATTCTCTTTTTCATGTGTTTGATGTTGTTGCCATTTTAATTATGCCCCCCCCCCCTCTAATTAGAGGGGGGGGCATATAGCGATCGCTTTGTCCGTCCGTCCGTCTGTCCATCCGAGTTCTTGTCCGCGCAATATCTCGGTTAATATTTGATGGACAGGATTGAAACTTGCATGGAATGTGGCCAGTACCTCGTAGTTGTGCAGCGTAGAGTTTTTTCCGAGTTCCGGTATAATTTTCAAGAGTTATGGCCCTTTTTTTGAAATCTATGTGAATGGGACTTTTCCGGGCTAGATCTTGGTTAATATTGTATGGACAAGTATGAAATTTGCATGATATGTGGTCAGTGCCCCACAGTTGTGCAGTGTAAAGTTTCTCCCCGTTTCGCTTATATTTTCAAGAGTTATGGCCCTTTGTTCCTGAAATCTCCGTGAATTGGGACTTGTCCAGGCTGGATCTCGGTTAATATTGTAGGGACAATTATGAAATTTGCAGCATATGTGGTCAGTGCCCTGTAGTTGGGCAGCATGAAGTTTCTCCGCGTTTCGCATATATTTATGGCCTTTTTTTTCTTCAAATCTTTGTGAATTGGGACTTGTCCGGGCTGCATCTCGGTTAATATTGTATGGACAATTATGAAATTTTCAGGATATGTGGTCAGTGCCCTGTAGTTGTGCAGTGTGAAGTTTCTCCACCTTTTGCATATATTTTCAAGAGTTATGGTCCTTTTTTTCTTCAAATCTTTGTGACTAGGGACTTGTCCAGGCTGGATCTCGGTTAATATTGTATGGACAATTAAGAAATTTGCAGGATATGTGGTCAGTGCCCCACAGTTGTGCAGTGTAAAGTTTCTCCCCGTTTCGCGTATATTTTCAAGAGTTATGGCCCTTTGTTCCTGAAATCTCCGTGAATTGGGACTTGTCCGGGCTGGATCTCGGTTAATATTGTAGGGACAATTATGAAATTTGCAGCATATGTGGTCAGTGCCCTGTAGTTGTGCAGCGGGAAGTTTCTCCCCGTTTCGCTTATATTTTCAAGAGTTATGGCCTTTTTTTCTTAAAATGTTTGTGAATTGGGACTTGTCAGGGCTGGATCTCGGTTAATATTGCATGGACAAGTATGAAATTTGCATGATATGTGGTCAATGCCCCATAGTTGTGCAGCATGAAGTTTCTCTGCTTTCGGTTATGTTTTCAAGAGTTATGATCCTTTGTTTATCAGATCTAAGTGAATGGGATATATTTATTTGTCCAGGCTGGATCTCAGTCCATTACCGATTTGGACCGGGAAAATGGCTATATATATATCATTCTACATTCCAAAGCAGACCACATAGGTCCTGAAGTATGAAATTGCCCCAAAAAGAGTTAATTGGGTGCGAAATTCAAAGTTTATTGATCGCTTCATAATTTCACCACAATATACTCCCAAGGAATGTAGGTCTCATTTTCGGATTTGACGAAAGCCCTGGCGACCATCTTGCATCAAAACGTTGTATTAGCACTTGTTGGTCGATACTTTGAATATGTATTATGAGAGGCATGGCAAAAAAATTGACTGAAATATAATTTTCATAATCATGAAGGCCTCCACCGACCAATACAGAACAGAACAATGGCGGGGCAGTGTCGGATTAAAGCGGAAGGGGGGGCATACAATTGAGCAATCTCTGTTTTCTTCCTTCTTGTGTTTGAATTGCATGCATAAAAGCTGACGAAACAAAATCTTTGTTCTGAATGTGGTCAGGTTAAACTGGTTTTGGCTGTATTCAAATGTACACTATGTACATGTGAATAAAACTGCAATAATTATATTGTAGGTCCAGATGTCAATGGAGTTATTCCAAACATAAAAAGTCTGTGTTTTCTGTGGCTTTCATCGAAACCATGCGCTATGCAGCTTCTTGTGACAGCACTGTCCATGTGAGTTCAAATTGAATTCAATATACTTGTAGTACTCAAACGGTCAGCATTTTTTTTGCAACTGGTTAACCATTGGCACTAACTCCATACTATTCAGTTAATTGTGGTCAGCTTGGACTACAGTGTGAACACACAAATAGTTGATAGGCAATGGATACAGAATTCTTCACAGGGCATATCCAGGGAAACGTCACCATCCATTTTCTGATATCAAGATAACAACCAAATAACCGACTGATTCCATGCATTCGACGTGTTCAAGACATTATCCGGCCTAGATATAACATGAAGTGCGCAGAAGTCTACTGTATAGAGCAGCTAGTTTAGCTGAACCCATATCAAGCATATACAATGGATATACAGAACGCTCTTTGCTGTCTCAGTAGAGATAAATATGTTATTGAACTATAGAACATCTATATAAATGACATACACTCCTATCCAATCTGTGTTGTTTAATTATTTGTGAAGCCACCAGACATTGATATCCGTCTGGTCCCTACTGTGCATTTGCTCAGTTTTCTAACTTCTGAATGCGTCATTGTCAGATTTTCAGTTCGTAATTTTGTAACCGAATAACACTGATGGGAAACAGTTAACCGTTTCTGCACTAGAATTCTTTATTCAATTTTCCAGGGTAACTATGATTATTATCATACCAGCTTGTGTATGCCAAACTGTCTTGGCTAAATTCATCCACCTGTGAGGTTGGAGTTATCTCCCTTTGGCCACATTTGAAGACTTTATCAAGATTACTGCTTTAAAATGAAATAAATTAGTTTAAATATTCAATTTTCAGACCAAAATCATGTCTACCTCAGCATACTAGACTTATAATCCCCCAAAATGTGCCCAATTTGAAGAAATATATATGTTGAGAAATGAACAAAGTAATTTGGGAGAAGAAGATATTCGTAAATTCCCTGCTAGCTATAGTCTACATAGCCCAAAAATAATGTACTGTTCATATTTCTGGTACCTGTAGGTCTGGGACCCATTCACTGGAATGGTGATCACACAGCTAGACTCATCCAAACATCATCCAGTGTTAGCCTTGGCTGCTCTACCCTCTCCTAACCCACATCTACTGACTGCTACAACGGAGGCTACTCTCAGGTGAGACATCAACACAGTGCTAGCATTGTGGTGAATCAGTGGGCTAAGACCCTCGTGTAACACCTCAACACGTCACCATGCCAATATTGTGGTGAATCAGTGGGCTAAGACTCTTGTGTAACACCTCAACACGTCACCATGCTAGTATTGTGGTGAATCAGTGGGCTAGCATTCTCGGGTCCCTCAACACCATGCTAGTATTGTGGTGAATAATGGGCTAGCACTCTCAGGTAATACCTCAACACCATGTTAGTATTGTGGTGAATCAGTGGGCTAAGACTCTCGTGTAACACCTCAACACGTCACCATGCGAATATTGTGGTGAATCAGTGGGCTAAGACTCTTGTGTAACACGTCACCATGCTAGTCTTGTGGTGAATCAGTGGGCTAGCACTCTCGGGTCCCTCAACACCATACTAGTATTGTGGTGAATCAATGGGCTAGCACTCTCAGGTAATACCTCAAAACCATGCTAGTATTGTGATGAATATGTTGGCTAGCACTCTCAGGTAATACCTCAAAACCATGCTAGTATTGTGGTGAATCTGTGGGCTAGCACTCTCAGGTAATACCTCAAAACCATGCTAGTATTGTGGTGAATCTGTGGGCTAGCACTCTCAGGTAATACCTCAAAACCATGCTAGTATTGTGGTGAATCTGTGGGCTAGCACTCTCAGGTAATACCTCAAAACCATGCTAGTATTGTGGTGAATCTGTTGGCTAGCACTCTCAGGTAATACCTCAAAACCATGCTAGTATTGTGGTGAATCTGTGGGCTAGCACTCTCAGGTAATACCTCAAAACCATGCTAGTATTGTGGTGAATCTGTGGGCTAGCACTCTCAGGTAATACCTCAAACCATGCTAGTATTGTGGTGAATCTGTGGGCTAGCACTCTCAGGTAATACCTCAACACCATGCTAGTATTGTGGTGAATCTGTGGGCTAGCACTCTCAGGTAATACCTCAACACCATGCTAGTATTGTGGTGAATCTGTGGGCTAGCACTCTCAGGTAATACCTCAACACAATGCTAGTATTGTGGTGAATCTGTGGGCTAGCACTCTCAGGTAATACCTCAACACAATGCTAGTATTGTGGTGAATCTGTGGGCTAGCACTCTCAGGTAATACCTCAAAACCATGCTAGTATTGTGGTGAATCTGTGGGCTAGCATGATGACGTTTGATAATATACATGCATGTGCATCACTGTGGTTTCTAGTACAACATCTAAATAGAACAATGATCTTGTAGTAGAAGTGTATGCCTTCATGTTATGTATCTGCTATCTGTGTGTGTGTATTTTGAAGCCGTTTCTCTTGTTTTTCAGGTTTCTGGATCTCCGTGGACCAAAGTATGCACAGGAGTTTAAATGTACCATTAATTCAGCAGGTATTAACACATCATTCTGTACATATCTTTTACTTATTCGCTGAATATATATTTAGTATGTGGATTGTAAAGTTAAATGATTAACAGGTGAAATATCCAGAAGCTGTAGGCCAAAGTGGTCTTGTTTCTGGCATGGCCCTTCTGATGGAGACAGTTGTGTGTTAGCTAGCTAGAGCATAGAATTCCATGCACCAAACCTGCAAAAGTTACTATTGGTGAGTGTTATACTTACATGTACCAAGCTGTGGATATTCTATGCTTTTCTATTGTGAGTGCAGTCAGTATATTACTTACTGTTTAGAGATTGGGGATGTCTGAAATTTCCGAAGTATGTTATGCTATAATACTGAAGAATAGGAAAACACGCTACAGTGGTTGGATGGGTGTCCAGATTGGTTGTAAATTGCCGTATGCATGGACATCATATGTGTTTATGGTCTATGTACTCACTGAATTGGAGTCTATCTGTATGTTGTTGCTGTATGATGTCTTGTAGGTCTGATCCGGTGTGTGACAGTGAGCCCTGACTCTAACTGGGTGGCTGTAGGCTATTCCTCAGGATTGATCTCCAGGCTGGACCTGAGGACAGGACTATTACTGGGGGCATGGAAGGGTCATGACAGTGAGATACTACAGGTAGGACTATTAATGGGGGCACAGAAGGGTCATGACAGTGAGATACTTCAGGTAGGACTACTACTGGGGGCATGGAAGGCTCATGACGGTGAGATACTACAGGTAATCCTCTTCCAGGGTGCTTTGCGCTATGCTGCATTTACCCCTGAAGGGGTCTCGCCATTTTTTACAGGATTCCTGTAAAAACCAAGAACTGTTCTGACTGTTTTACTGATCACTAAATGTATATTTATTTCGAAATACACTACACAGTTATTCAGTGTATTTCAAAACGCCAGTTTCACACAGTTTGAAGGCAGCTTTTTGACAAATTACCCTAGAACTGTATGTTGCGGAAATATATATCGGTGAATAGCAGCTGATATTAATTCGCCCAGTTTGACGGTCATCATGTTTGTTTACTATGGCAACAGATGATCTTGGGTAAACTTCGGCAAAGTCTGAGACCCTTACAGCGCTAAATGGAGAGGTGCGAAGCAGAACTTGACTACAGGTAGGACTGCTACTGGGGGCATGGAAGGGTCATGACAGTGAGATACTACAGTAGGACTATTGCTGGGGGCAAGGAACGGTCATGACAGTGAGATACTACAGTGGGACTATTGCGGGGGCAAGGAACGGTCATGACAGTGAGATACTACAGTAGGACTATTGCTGGGGGCAAGGAACGGTCATGACAGAAAAATTAGAAGATGGCAAACCTTTTCTAACAATTATAAGTTAAACTCATCTGTGGTTTGATGGCGAAAACTTGGAGTATTTGACCTGCAGTTGATTTTGTCATTGATAACCCCATTATTGAATGGCTGATCTCACAAAAATCTTCAGATATTCCTATATCTTGTAATTATTCTTAACAGTTCTTCTGGTTAACAAAAGTGTGGCCTTTCATCGGATTCAGGTACATTTGTATATCTGAGTTCCAAAACTGCAAGGAGTAACAAATCACAGTTTCTCCAAACAGTACAGACTGCTTTACCCTACTTCTTCCAAGTATTCAGAGAGCAAAACTTCAGGCATCTCTACTAACATTCCACATATTTCACTGGGGATCTTTTCAGTTCTTGGGATAAATAACATATCCATGCCACAGTATTCAGCCTCAGCTGACATAGAGATGGTTTTCTTCTGCTTCTAAGTCTAAAACGTTGTTAGAAAACTTAGTAAAAATAGGGTGTATTGGTAGATCAGGAGTTTGTATGCAACTTCAACACCTTGAATCACATTGAAAATGTAAATTTATTCCAGGCCTAGAAAAATGGAAGTGTGTGTCAAAAGACCTTGGAAACTAAGAAGTCCTGTGCATTGCTGTCAATTCAATGAAATAATGTGGTTATAACTCAATAAATGTATTTCCATTTACCATCTATTTGAGTGTTTTGAGGTTTCCTGGGCCAGGAAGATCTGTGTTATATAGATCTAACAGGGAGACTTATGACAATTATTGACATGGGTCTTTCTATGGTATAAGAAAATACTATAGGTGACCATTCAACCAAGAAATGAAAAGGGTCAAGCCTTTTGCACACACAGTGCACCCGATTGAAGTTGTCAAACATGACTGACTAAGATTGACATGACTTTCCTTTTGTAAACCTGACAGATAAAGGCTTACAACAAGAAGACTTTTGTGACCTCATCATTTGACCAGACCATGAAACTGTGGAGTATTGATGACAGCAAAGATGTCTGCCATTTTAAAGGTAATAGACCTATAATGTTAAACCAAATGTTGAGTTCAAATTTGTTGAATCAGATTGTTGTGATATTTTAGCTTTTGTACTTTAATTTGAATTTTATGTATTCAAGTGTTAAAGACTATACAAGGAATATTATATTCTGGAGAACTTCAGGTTAATATGAATTAAATGATACTCTGTATAACATAGCTATAATTTTCATTTTTCAGGTCCAACAGAACCTGTTCATTGCTTGAATTTCTACAGCAATCAGATCATATCAGCCACCACAGCTAACCGTATAGGAGTCCATACATCCGTGGATGCACATGTGAGTGAAGGAGCTTGTGAAATACATGTATACCAACTTCATGAAAATTCTGCTTAATTCAGTCTCCTATGCATGGCATACTCTTCCCAATAAGATGTCTGGTTTTACATCTCTTCTGACCAATTTTCTGTCTTTGTTACCTGGCCTGTCTAGTTAAATGGAAGGTGACGTTACTCCATTTGGTTCATCCAAAGTTTGTCATGATTGGTGGGTACCGATACTCTCTGTGTTATTAGTTCCATATCGTACATGATGGTCAGTCATCGGTAGTCTGGTCTGACCATTTGGATTCTCTGGAAGGTACACTGTTGTCATCATCATGATCCAGAGGCCTCTAATATATATGTGATACAGGGTTCCTCTATTGCCTCGATTTCCGTGAAAGTATTTTGAATTCCACTGGGACAATTTCAGGCCTTGAAAGTCCTTTAAAACTTGATATTTTAGAAAAATGTCCTTGAAAGTCCTTAATTGTATGTTCAGGCCAGCAAAGTTTGGAAAAAAAGAGATGGAAAATCTAGTGCAACTTTGTTTCATGAGTGTGTTTTCCTAGTACAATAGGTCCTTGAAATTTAAATTTGAGTTCTTGAAAAGTGTTTGCAAAGTCCTTGATTTTTGCCACTTCGAAAGTGTAGGAACTCTGAGATACAGGAATGAAAAAAAGTTCTGTTTATGGAGAGTATATATATGTGTTGTACATGTATTGTCAAATGATCATCCAGTGAAAGTCACTGGACATTACCTGTATCAGCAATATCCAACGATTTCATTGGTTGATTTTTGGATGGTACAATGAACATGATGAATGATCCTCATATTCAGAACCTGTTCTATGCATTGCTGCATGTAATATTATTATTAAATGATAGTGGAGATGCTAGTCTACTTTGCCATTATTCACCAAGGAATCAAATATGACTTGAGGAACCAGACTCTACCAAGCAATGGAATAAGGCAATTGGGTCAGGCAATCAACATCTGTTATAACTTTCATTTACTGAAAACGCTTAAATTGTCTAAATATCAGAATACATTTTTATCGAGCCCGTAGCTTTAGCTGCGGAAAGCTCGATATAGGTGCCACAATGATGTCCGTCTGTCTATCTGTCTATCCGTCTATCTGTCTATCTGCAGGACCAAGTAAATGTTAAAGTTTTGGACTCCTGAAATTTTTCCTCAGGACCAAGTAAATGTTAAAGTTTGATCCTAAGGCCTGCCCGACTACCGAACCCTCATATTTCAGATGCTTACATCAGGCTACACATATTGAACTCATCCACTACCCTCGGAGAGCATGTCCCCACCCCTGGGACCCCAGGACCAAGTAAATGTTAAAGTTTTTGACTTAGAAAATGTCTGTCCACAGCTTCTCGGCCTCACCTATGTCTCCTAGACTAAGGCCAGCCCGACCCCCCGAACTCTCATCTATTCCAAATGCTTACATCGGACTACACATATTGAACCCATCCATTACCCTCGGGGAGCATGTCCCCACCCCTGGGACCCCAGGACCAAGTAAATGTTAAAGTTTCGGACTTAAAAAATTCCTGTCCACAGCTTCTCAGCCTCACCTATATGTCTCCTAAACTAAGGCCAGCCCAACCCCCCGAACTCTCATCTATTCCAAATGCTTACATCTGGCTACACTTATTGAACCCATCCACTACCCTCGGGGACCATGCCCCATCCCTGGGGCACCGAGCCCACCCCATATCTCCTAAAGTAAGCTTTGCCCGACCCCATACCCTCATATAGTTTGGGAGCTCAGATCATCCTGTACACTTATTCAACCCATCCACTAACCCCGGAGGCATGTCCCCACCCCTGGGGCACCGAGCCCCACCCTATATCTTCTAAACTAAGCATTGCCCGACCCCATACCATCATATTTTCCCACAGCTTACATGATCCTACACTTATTCAACCCATGCGCTACCCATGGAAGCATGTCCCCACCCTCGGGGCACTGCCCCACCATCCATCACCTAAACTAAGCTTCGCCTGATCCCATATCCTCATATTTTCCTGAAGCTTACATCATGCTGCACTTATTCAATGCATTGCCCAACTCCATACCCTCATATTTCAATTTCTAATTTTATATCTCTTATATGTGA